>NEWO01000044.1:549766-570580 GCA_003013225.1 Phalaenopsis aphrodite | reverse complement strand
TATCATTATAAGAGGTTGTCTTTTTCCTAGCTTTTTTTGATAATTTTATTTCTTTTATATTGAGTTGTTGTACCATTATTTTTCTTAATCATATGTAACTTATAATAAATTTGAGGCGTTAAATTGTGATTGCCAAAGGAAAAGTTAAGTTTACGGAGGTTTAAAGTTCATTTTAAGGGACATTTCATACAAACCACATATGTCGTATGTATTTTCACATCTAAGACCTAAATTTTAATACAATAAATACATAATTAATAATTAATCAAAAATATTATTGGATATAAAAAAATATTATTATTAAATCTATTATTAAATAAATTTGTGGAGGTTTAAATACATTTTTATTTATGATCAAATAATATATCATATATGCTATGAGTTATCATCGAATTTAATATTGAATATTTAACGAGTTACTTATTGAACAACAGAAGGGTTAGTTCGTGAACATAAACGAACAAGTTTGATCATGTTCATGTTTAGTTCATTTAAGCTCCGAATTTAAAAAATTATTCAAGCTTGTTTATTTATGAATTTGAACGACATAATCGAGTCATAATCAAGCTGAGTCCGAATTGTTCATCGAGTGCATTGGTTCATTGACAACCCTATTTTTATTCATCTAAAAAACTCCTTTCTGATTATTTAAGAATTTTTCCATGGCATGGTTTTTGCTGTTCTCACAATTATTTAATATTATATTTATTGAGGCCTTCGATTTCACCATTGCAAGACATTTGACCCTTCAAATGACTTTAAGAAGTTTTCAGTCATACTTGGAAAACAGTTAAATTTCATTTCGGCTCAAATCAATATGATGTACTTCAATACCTCTCTCTAACTTTAATACATATCTGATTAAAGGAATTGCTTAATATTATATCATGGGACTACCATGAATCCTTAATGCTCCTTCATTCTCCGTTAATTATTAATTACTTTTGTAAACGGCGAGCTTTATTTTACAAAGCAGGAGTGGGTTTCATTTCGTGCAAGAAAATAAAACCGTTGGCAATACGGTCAGTTCTGTGGGATGGGGAAATGGCGGCAGCTGCTTGGATCTGCGGCCGCAGTTTTGTGATTAGGACAATGTTCCGCTCGACAAAATGTTTAGTAGCTTTATCCATGTGGCTTCAATTGTGTGAGACAATATTTGACACTATTTTTCTATTTTATTCTTTTTTTAAAAAAATTGTAGCCTCCTTTCCAAAAAGAGAAGTTGGTGTGGGTGGGGCTGTGAATTTAGTTTGAAGATTGTTAATGGCTTGAAAATTGATTTAGATTTTGGTTTGGATGATGATTGAATCAAATTAAATGGGCCGAGCCGCGAGCTAAAATTTTAAAACGAATTATTTTCGAGTTGATTTTGAGCTGACCCTAACTTTGCTCGAAATCTGATCGTTAACAATCCTATTCATGTTAGTTGTGAATTCGAGATAAATCTTAAGATATTATTTGTATACATTCCAAAGCTTTTCCATTTCACATAAACTTTCAAATGATTTGAGTTATTTCATGATAAACCTTAAGATATTATTTTATTTAAAAATCTTAAGATTTGTGCAAAAATACTTTAAAGTTCATGATATTAATTGCAATTTCAAACTATGATATTTATTGCACTTTCAGACTATGATATTAATCGCACTTTCAAACCATGTAATTGTATCTAAACAATAATGATGTTTGGTTGAGATATTTGTGAGACACAAAACATCACTGTGAGATATTTTTCAACTTCAATGTATCATCTCAAAAGAGTTGTAATTACTTGATAATTTGTGCTTTTGAGTGTTGTAGATGTGTCAAATATCAAATTATATGTTGCAATAACACAAATTACGTAATAACATCCTATAAGTCTGCCAAAATTTATGTAATTACATCAAGATGCATGTACATAAGCAAAAGTAAACTAGCATGTGCTCCACCAAATTAAATAAGTATTTAAATGTAAATAGTCTGCAAATGCTATGTGGGTTAAGATTAAATGTTAACTCAATCACTCAGATAAGCATGAAAGCTCTTTTAAAAATCTATGATTATTTCAAAATTCAATAACCCTTATATTTTGAACATTAAATTCAATAGAATTAAATTATGCACGTTTTCAAATGAGTCACATTGTATATAGAACAATGATGCAAGTACAACTCAACTAGTTCGATCATCTTCTTAAGAATTGGAGTTGACAAGTCTATTAAGTTTCAATAATGTCTAATCTAATATATAACAATTTGCAAATCTAAATCACATAGTATGATTCACCTCTTTATAAGAGCTGAAGTTAAAAGGCTAAAATTTTATAGATATTCAAGTGCCAATTTTAAAATGAATTTCAAACATACATGTTTTGAATGTCCAAATCCACCGACGTTGAATCGCATTGACAAAAAAGTCTCAATCGAATGAATCAAATTTTAAATTAAGATTTTCAAATCAAATTTTTAAATGAAAAAACCAAAACATCTAATTTAAAATTAAATCATCTAAAGACTTAAAAGTAAATCTCATTAACTATCCATAACATTTATTGGGAATGATAAATTTTTGGTTGACCTCAGCTTATAAAGAGCTAATGTCACATCATGTGTATAAATATATTCACACTCAAGGAAATCTCACTCCAATAAGGACATGGTCAAATTTCTCTATCCATGTGGTTTGGCCCAAATGCTCCACAAAAAATAAGCAATTATAGCCATAGTTCTCTAAGTGGGTGGTTGTCGCCAAATGACACAATTATATTATGGTCGAGCAACCCATATTTTCCGCGATGAGTTTATATCATTTGAGTTGTGAACCATTTAGAGTACGTTTGATTTGCACAAAACATTCCATCAGCTAAAATTGATTTAAATTTGTCACCTTAGACAAACTTCTACCCCATACCTATAAGAGTCCCATGGAAGGCGCAATTCATGGTTGCTGACAAAAATCCTTTAGTCAGGATGGGATGAATACCTCCTCTAACTTAGTAGATATGAGACCGTGAAGACCCGACATGATGATACCATGAGATTTTGATCAGTTTTGTCATCAAATTCCTTACCATCTGATTTAACCCCAATGTATCATCAAATTTTTTTTTTGTCATATGACACAAATCTCAAGACTTCTTTGAGCAAGAAACATTCCAGATTCAAATTCAAGATCATTCAGGTCCTCAATTTTGAGAAGTTTATAGTAAAACTGAGCATCATGACTATATAAAAGAAATGAAATCAAAATTGATTCAATTAAAGTCCAATCATGCCTAAATCAAGCCATTAAAGCAAATTTAAAGATTTTTTTATCAATAATTGAATGGTTAAATGAATTCCAAATTTGACATATTTACAGTCAAATCAATCACCTTGATGAGAGTAATCCAATGAGCTTAATCTCACTTAATTTAGATGTTAATGAGGCCCTTAAATCATTATAAAAATCCTATGATTAAGAGAGTTTAATGTGAGTTGTTCAATGAGGTGGTTGGAGAAATTATTTGCCAAAATATCAAAATGCCCTTCTCCCTAAAGAATTTAAATATACCTCCTCTCTTCACTTTGGAAGAGAAGGAAAAAGAAGAATTCCAGAGCTTGTTTCAGACTGAAGACTTCCAACCTTTTTCTCTGCCAACCATTGTTGATCGTCATCGACCACACCTATTGGCAACCGTCGGTAATCTTTATTTGCTAATGTCGTATCCCAAGTATGATCATATTGTATAATGTTGTATTGAAGATCTGATTGTAACTTCCAGCTTCTATATCCACCGGCCATCATCGATCACCGTTTGTCAGCCTCCATTGACCACCACTGATCGCCACTGCTTATTTCCTTTGGTGACCCATGCTTTCTATAGTTGTATCCCAAATATGATAGTAATGTATAACAGTGTATTGAAGACCCAACAATAACTTCTAGATTTTATAGCCACTGACCACTATCAACCACTGACCGTACGTTAACATCGACCACTATTGGCCACCCCTGCTCGCCATTATTGGCGACTCCTACTTGCTAATATTATATCCCAAATATGGTTGTATTATGTATAAAATACCAAACAATAACTTCGAACCTTTGAGTTGCTAACCACTATGGACCACCGCTGGTCGTCACCATTGTCATGTATGCCACCAACTACTTGCGACTCCTGCTTAAGACCATTATAACTAGAATACAGTGGTTGTACCTAACACTTGTATCTTTCTTTACATTATACACTAGCAAAAATATTGTGGAGTATAAAATTGTAACCTCATTCTAAGAGTAGGGTTCTAGTCACTAAGTACAACCAATGTAGTCAACTACTGTTGCATCTTCAATTACGATCTTTATGACAAACTGATGGTATTGCAGCCACCAATTACAACATATATGGCCAACTACTACTGCAATTTTCAATTACTGCTTTTATGGCTATGGCGGTCAAAATAACTTGTTATTCACAAATAGTTCGTGTTCGGCTCGTTAAGCAGTTCTTGTTCGATTCAATTGCTACGCAAATAAGTTGAAAAAAAATAATTTTTTTTTGTGCTCGATGTATAAAAGAACCAAACACAAACAAAGATTTATTTGTTCATTTTAGACTTGTTTTAGCTTGAAATAATTTAATTGACTATAAGTCTATGAAAATTTATAATCAATTAAAATTATTAATTAAAAAATAGAAAAAAAATTAAATTATTTTTAAATGAATATTTTAATATAAATAGTAAGATTTGAACCTTTCCCTAAAGTCCTGTGATTGCCTGACTAGGGCTTTCAAAACAGCTCGTTGTTCAGGATTAGCTCGTGTTCGGCTCGCTAAACAAACAAAATGAACATGAACTACTTTTTTATGCTTGTTATATAAACGAGACC
Source organism: Phalaenopsis aphrodite (assembly GCA_003013225.1). Classification (NCBI taxonomy): domain Eukaryota; kingdom Viridiplantae; phylum Streptophyta; class Magnoliopsida; order Asparagales; family Orchidaceae; genus Phalaenopsis; species Phalaenopsis aphrodite. Next base: position 565,726 of record NEWO01000044.1, on the reverse strand, counting down.
AACACAAATAATTGTACTTTTTAATGATCTGAACCTGAGCCGAGCCTAGGCTTGCTCAAGTTTATGTGTTTAACATCAGCCCTAAACCCTAAACAATTTATTATAGATTAGCTATGGATTAGCCTTAAACCCTAAACATCAGCCCTAAACGAGACAAACACAAATAACTGTTCATGATTAGCTCCCGATTTATCGCCAACTAAATTTATTGATGTCACTAACATCAGCCTATGTGTTTAAGTATTACTACATCTTCCAACTATGGCTTTTGTGGCTAACTGACATTATTATAGTCCTCAACTAAAGCCTATGTGTCTAACTACTACTACAAATTCTATGTACAGTCTTTATGGCCAATTGAGACTATTGCATCCACAAATTATGGCCTTTGTGGCTAGCTGCTACTATTACAATTTTCAATTGTTGTCTGTGAGCCAACTATCACAATTATAACTGAGAAATACATGTATTTTAGCCCAATTATGTTTATTATTATTGAACTATTATTATACATTTGTGATTGTTAGTTTTGTAATTCCATCTTCTCTAATTCAGGAGAAGAGTGAACTTATGTACTTACAATCACATGATTAATTACTTTGACTAGGTGGGACCCTGTGGGTTTTTTCATTTCAAAGGGTTTTCCATGTAAAATATCTTGGTTTCTCCTCCAAATTTCTAGTATTTATGTCTATTGAATTTTCATGCAATGCTAATACATTAAAATACTACACTAGAGGCATGAATCTTCTGGCACACAACAAAACTCAATGAGATAAATTTTATAATCTAAAACTTAATTGTGCTGCTACTATATGTTAAATATTTGATGTTTAATGACTAGCCTTATTCAAAGTGCTCTTCTATTATTAGGAGGGAAAATCTACTATAGGAGCTTGCTACGTGAAACTATGAACCCAGATAAAAATGTCCTCAGAAAATATGGGTGAAATCTCTGAGTATTATCTTTTCTATAATCAAATCTATCTTTTGAAATTTTGACTCAAAATACCTAAATAAAAAACTCTCAACATCACAATATGAGTCCAGGGCATTAAATGTTTAGAGCCCACACAAACTTTGTTATTTCCTTCCATCTCTAAGATAAATATATAAGTTTTTTTTAGAGTAAGAGATAGGGATTTGAATGTGAAGAAGTATGTTAGTGTAATTATATAAACAAAATTTTTAAAAGAATGTTACCAAGTTCAATTTTTATTCTTCTTATATTGACTATGGTTTACTATTGTTTGAATGATAATTGAATATATCCTTTGCTCATAATTGATTCATCTCATTTATCATTTTTGGAAGATCTTGAGTGGTTCAAGTTGGTTCAATAAGAGGAGGAATCCTTTTTCCATGAACATGATATATTTACTTAGAAGCCTAAGAAAAAGAAGTGCTTGAAAAAGTGTAAGTCAGTTGTGGCATTTGAAGAGTACAATAGCCCCAACAATGATGCAATTATAGCATCCTCAGTTACTTGAGAGATAATTATGGTGAGGCTGATACGATCGAAATGGCATATAGCATTGATGGTAAACACAAGTATATGTGCTGACCAAATAGTACATGGAACTGAGTCTGTGTATCAATCCCACAAGTTACGAGTGAACTCCCAAAGTCTAGCAAAGTAATAGTCTGTTGGTTTTTAGTCTAACCCAAAGATTCAAAATTTGATGATTTTAAAATTCTAATTCTAATTCTTGTAAACAAAAGTATACGTCTACTTTTGAGTTTGAACATGGGATTCTCTTGATACTCTTCTCATGCATTCGATTGTTTGAAGGGAACTAACGTGCGTAATGGTATTAAAGAAATATATTATAGGTTTATAATAATAGGAAACTCAATTAATGCACGTAAAAAAATATTTTAAATTAAACATTGTATATTTTAGTGGAATGCCATTGTTAAGTTAGAATAGCTACTCAAATGAATAGAAAATTCTCAAGAAAACTTTGGGGTATTTACTCACATACCACACAATTTATATGTCTGTATTTACATATCTAACATCTAAACTAAAATCCTTAGCATCACATTAAAAATATTACTATTAGTAGTTTCTTAAAAGTGAAATACATATCTTCATGTATATGTTTATAACATCAAAATAATGGCGCGGTAGAACTAGGTTATGTCTGTCGTGTGAAATTGCCCGCCCTCAGATTTAGACCTGTATAAATAGTAAAATTTAACTCCTTTTCTTAGCTAATTAAGAGAATTTAATATATATTTTTGCAAAATATATAACAAAAAAATAAATATTTTATGATTTTGCGTGTCAAAGTGTTCTAAATGTTAAATATTAAGTTCTAGTTGTTAGATATGTAAATACATAAGAATTATGTGGTATAAGAATTATGTGGTATGTATGTAAGTTTCCCTAAAACTTTATGTTACTGCTTAGGGAAAAATTATTACATCCGGACTTTGGACGTATCTCTATGTGTAGCTGACAAAAAAAAAAAAAAACTCGTTTTCTTAAGATCCGGCCTAGGAAATATTCCTCCTGTGTTATTCCGCGTTATTCAGGTGTTATTGTATTATTATAACACCGAGAATATTCCCAGAACACAATAATACATGAATATCACCACAATAATACTTTAATACCGCGGAATAATAAGGGGGAATATTCCCTTGTGCTAAAACAAATTTTTTTTTCTATCACCTTCACGTGACATGATTTCATTTGACTCCGTACATATCTCTACGTCTGGACTCCGAACGTAATATTTGTTCCAGTTGAGGATGACAAGAAATACAGTAACAAAATTACATATCTACGCGAATTAAAAGCATACAGCCTAAATTTTGAGAATTTAATTAATGCAGTTCTTTAGCGTGATTAAATGTAGATATAAGGAAGGACTTGCTGAGAATTCGGAAAATGAAATAATATTCAAATACATGCATGTAGAAGATGAAAAGGAAGATGTATTAAATTAATAGAAACTTAATATAACTAAATTTATGAAAGACGAATTTAGATAGAGGATATGTGTTAATTTAAGTGATGGTGCAATTAAATCAAATAAAATATGCTCTGTATTAAATGGTTAATAAATATGTAATTATGTATACTAGTTGTATTATACTTGGATTCACATACAGAAAATACTCTTCCACAGAGAGAGAGAGAGAGAGAGAGAGAGAGAGAGAGCTAAGTGTCTTTCTATTGTCCAAAGAAAGGGAGTTTGAGATAATTAACCAATGTATAATATCCTTAGGCTTGTCATCTTACCCCTTATTTATCGATGAGGTTAGAGATAATATTTTATGAGAAGGTTACATTAAATGTACATGTATAAATTAGATAACATGGTCCCTAATGAAGTTTTTATATAATAAAAGATGCACTTATCATATTTAAATAATTACATTTTTTATGTATTAAGATTCAAGAATGAATCACACAAAGTCATTGGCCAACCTAAGCTATTTTACTAAAGGCTTTGGAAGTTTTGATCTAGTTTGTGGCCAAGTTGACATTCTAAGAATCTTGGGTGAACAAGTTTAGTTGGAATTTGAAGCAGAGTGCACAAGTCGGCGTGACTTCGGCATCATTCAAGTGACTTTGATCCAAGTAATTTTATCTTATTGAAAAGTTTATCTCAACGATTGTAACTAACCCTAGTTGGCTTTGGCAATAGTGAAATCCTATTCCACAACTAATTAAGTTTGATTGAACTGTTTAATGACATCTTATAGTCGGTCGGGTTGACTCGTGCTTTCATAGAATTGGTTTCAGGGTACATGTGCAAGCTAAGGTGACAAATAAGATCATGTTGGAAGATTAGGTGTCCATTGCGGATTGAATGGGAGGTCCTGCTTTTAGAAGTAGAAGTGGCACAACTTGAAGGTGTCCATTGCGGAAAAAGATGCACGCTGTTCAGGATTACGTATTATAAATGAACTGCAATCCCGCCGTACCGGCGGACTCCACGTCATGGCCGCCGAGCTCCACCTCTACCCTATCTCTTCTCCGGCATCCCTACCTGTCGGAATCACCCGCTGCCCACTCGTCGGAATTCCTTCCCAACCATTCTTCTCTTCTAGTTCACACCTTCCCTTTCCCGCCGTACTTAATCTCCTGGCTAGATCCTCAGACCGTCACCTCTCTCGAACCTTTCTTTCAGGAGGCGGAAGTCCCGGCGGCCCTCGCCACCGCGGCGGTGGTTACGGCGACGACAATGAATTTCACGACGAAAAGCCCGAGCGATCGGATTCAGTAGGCCCAATAGGGCTTTTCATCAATGGCTGGCGATCAAGGGTTTTGGCTGACCCTCAGTTTCCTTTCAAGCTTCTGATGGAGGAACTCATTGGCGTCAGCGCCTGCGTGTTAGGTGACATGGCTTCCCGTCCTAATTTCGGCATTAATGAACTCGATTTCGTGTTTTGTACCCTTGTTGTCGGCTCTATTGTCAACTTTGTTCTAATGTACCTCCTTGCTCCTACGGCCGCTGCCTCCTCTTCTGCGGCTGTCGTCACCTCCCTCCCGAGCTACATGTTTGAGTCCGGGCCCTTTTCCCTAATGGACCGAATCGGCACTTTCGCCTATAAGGGCGCCACGTTTGCTGCCGTCGGCTTTGCGGCTGGGCTTTCTGGTACGGCGATTGCGAATTGGCTGATCGCGTTGAGGAAGATGATGGATCCAGAGTTCGAAACACCTAATAAGCCGCCGCCGACGGTGCTAAACGCGACTACTTGGGCGCTGCACATGGGATTGAGTAGCAATTTTAGGTATCAAACGCTTAATGGGTTGGAGTTTGTGATGGAGAAAGCGGTTTCGCCGGCGGCGTTCAAGACTTTGGTGGTGGTTCTCCGATGTTTGAACAATGTTCTCGGCGGGATGTCATTTGTGATGCTCGCTAGGTTGACAGGGTCGCAGAAGGTGGCGATAGAGGAGGAGAATATGGTACAGAAGGAGAGGTTAATGCGAGATCGTGCGGTGGTTTTGACGGCATCTTCAGAGGATGGAGAAGCAGAGTTGCAGCGTAACGAGTCTCGGACAAACAAGTGAGATTTTTACTGCTTTGGTTATCAGATTCTCTTGAACAGTAAAACATATGCAGTTGTGTATGTGTACTTTCTATATTCGAGTAGGAAGTGGAGGGTTGAATCTGCAATGTAAACTTTTAAATTTTTTTATTTTAAAATTTTGTGAGGCTCCATCATCATGCTTAGAATTTTGTTGATAATTTGTTATGATTTTGATGTTGGCTGATTTTATTAACATAATTATAATCCCATAAAGTCTTTTTTTTTTGGGTTTTAGCTTGGGCAATGTAGCAAGACTCCGAACTTGGGGTTTGCCTTTTTTTTTTTCAATCTAGTTTTTTTTGGACTGAATAAGTTCTTCCTACTTTTAATTAAAATTTTGCAAGTTCACTCGAGATTGCAGAGTTTCTAAACCAGCTTAACACTGTCGGTTCTAGTTCTCATGAGTAAAACCGAGATGGTGGTTATCGTGCTTAAACTTCTATTTGCAATACGTTTTTTCAAGTGTGACGTATTTACCCTGTTTTTCCTTTATTACCCAAAGATTTTTGACATTCTTAGCACAATCCTTCTTTTGGAAAATTTCATACTCTTTGATTGTAACTTCTTTTTTAATTTCTTGCTTGGCATGCTACATATTATGACACCAGCGATGGCATTGTCAATGCTTAGAATTTTCACTATTATTTGACTCAAGTGAGCCAAGTTGTAATATGGACCTAAACCATGACCAAGGAATAAAAAAAAGAAAATTGAACCAACTTTCCTATGCAAATATAAGAATTTGTTTTTTCAGAATTCATCAAAATGAAGCCAGAGATAAGTTGCTAAAAGAACACTTTGACTCGGTTTTGACCTCAGTCGACAGAAGGTATACCCAATTAGTGATACTCAACTCATAACTGACCATTAGTACCTGCTTGAAGTGCTTAGCAATAGAAGCCATTTTATATGCTTGTATCAATGGAGAATGCTTCATGACTAGTTATGTCTTATGTCTTGGAACCTTATAGCAATGTAATAGCTATAAAGCACATCACATAACGTCAATCCTGACTCCGCACTTCTATGTATTTAGGCTTAAGGCTTATCTCACTCTCTCTCTCTTCTATGCGCTGCCCCCCGCCTCATTCTCAAAGCTTGGGTAGTCTGACACTCTCACTTGGCTTAGTTCAATTGAGTTCTCTTGCAAGGGTTCTAAAGAGCGTGCAAAAATCCAGTTCAAGTCTAATTAACCCACTTTTGCATCCCTTGATTAATTTTTAGTAGCTTCAAGTATGGTTCAATTAGCTTCCACCAAAGAATTTAGGATCCAATATTTTCTTATGTGTACCGAGTGTGGAATTATGTTTAAGGTCAGCAAGTAGGTTATGAGCCACAACAATGATTGGGAACAAATGTTCAGGAGTGAGAAACAAAATAACCATGTTAGTTTAAATTAGATGAAAGGTTGTCTTACTAAGATAACCCATAAAACTAAAGTGCATGTCTCACAATCTGCTCTTCATGCTTCAAGCATCAACCATTTCATTGAGATGCGAACCTTGTGCTCCGCCGAACTTGATCTTTCATGAGTCATTTGAAAATGTCTCTTCTAATGTTTTGAAGGTGTGTGCTTCTAACATGACATGCAGACGAAGGCTCGAACACGGTAGTTAATTGAATAATGCATCTTCACTCCAAATAAAGCTCAAGGTGTTGGTGCTTGATTTATGCAAAGGCAGGTTAGGGTTAGAAAATTTATTGGAGCAGACATTTCAATAAAAAGTAAATTTAAGAGTGCCAGAAGGTGGACTTATGGAGGACATTAGAAGAGGAAACGGTCATGGTGGATTTAAGGGGAGAGGTAAATATGAGGGTAATAAGAGGAATCAAACTACATTTAACAAATATTCTACTTTTTATGAAAATATAAATTATGCAGGGAAAGATTATTGTTCTAAGAATAGCAACAGTCAAAATATAAACGAATGGGAATGTTATCATTTTAAGATTTATCATCATATCGAAAATAACTATTACTTGAAGGCTAGAAAACAAGCAATTTTTTGTCAAAAAAAAAGTCTTTATTGCCTTAACTCCTGGTGGCCCAGAAGATGGGAATGTACGTATGGTATGTAGAGGCAATTAATGACTGCTATAGATGCAACGTAATGGTGCAACAGAATGCAGAAACATGACAATTATTGAATTTGCTAAAAGAATGCTTAAAGATAAATGGCTACCAAATTTCTATTGGGCAAGAAAAATAAAAATAAATCAGCAACTATAATATTTATGATGAATCATTTTCTATGAGAACATCGAGAGAAAGAACAGGCTACCTATAAGCCTGATAAGAAAGAAAATCCGTTCTATGTTATTTTAACTTTATTTATTCTACATTGTATGCATTTATTCCCATTAATAGAAGACTGAAAGAAGAAAGAAATTGATGACAAAAGGATTGAGAGCATCTAGATATGATTATTGCGTGCAAGGAAATTCTTGGGGGTAGAATAGGAGCTTAATGCCTTGACTTTGTTTGAAGCTCCATCATACGCATGACAGAAGAGTTCTAAGATGAGACATCGTGGTTTCTATATGAAAATCCAAAAACAAAAAAAGTATGGGACCAAGCCAACTTGAAATAATTCTACCTGTATATATCATAAGTTACAAATGGTGACTGTGAATCATATAGAAAAGATTCCACAATGGAAGCTAAGAAAAGTTGAAGTTATTGGAGTTGTCTTTGGAGATCATTTGTGATAAGTTCGATCATCCTTTTTTAGGAGATGATTCGTATCGACAGTTTTTTTTCGTTTATTTTTCTTAGTATTTATCTATCTTTGTTTCTTTCTTTCTCTCACTCTATTTCTTCTGAAATGAAGGTTGTTTGAGAAGAGAGGTCCAAAAGTGTCCGATATAAAGAAAAACACCATCCAGGCAGAAACAAAAAAAAAAAAAAAAGGCGGGGGGGGCACACATACCACAAAATTCTTATGTATTTACATGTCTAAAACCCATAGTTTGATATTTACAATTATAACACCTTTGTCTGATAAGCTCATGTACGAAAATGTGTATTTCACATTTAGAAAGATAATGATGATAATATTTTTTATGTGATTTTAAAAATTTGAGTGGTATACATGTAAATATGAATGGTTTGGCGTTAGATATGTAAATGCACGATAACCGTGTGGTTTTTATGTAAATTTCCCTACTGTTTTAATGCTTTTCCATTTGGGTATATCTTATACTTTTATTCTAGCACATTTGCTTGTGTGCTGTTTTGGTATTTGATGATATTATATCTAATCAAGTAAATTATACAATTCAAGTGCGTTAACTTTCAATCACTCACATTTGCATAAATTATTCTAGTGAGTCACTTAAATTATTTGATTAAGTAGTTAATTATTTATTTTTACATATTGTTTGGGTCTTGAAGTAAAATAATTTCAATAAAAGTTTAGAAGTGCTGTGCGCATTTAGTTCCCCCACTTTTGCTGTGCCATATTCTTCGGGAACACCCAGGGTTATATGGTTGGTCTGCATTTTCATCTTCTTGATCTTCTCAGCCTTTTGAAAAAGTCCATAGCATTTGAAGAACTTATGTATGTCTATACTTAGGTTAGTGAATCAAATCGTAATATGGACATGAGTTAGGATCAAGGAATTGATGAATGGTGAAAAAGCCTGCATTTAGTTCTCCCGCTCATTACTCATAAAAAAAAAACAAAGGAAGATTTACACGCATACCACTCAATTTCTATGCATTTACATATTTATTTGCATGCTGCGAATAAAGAGATGAAAGCATGGCACAGTAGGACTGAGCTTATATTCATGACATCTCAATTTCTATCATTTCCTTCCCCTAATATTACCATCCGCAGATCATTGTTGGGCATAGGAGATTTCCTCTGCTAAACTGGCTGCTGTGATTGAATACTAAAAAACTTGAATGATTTTGAAAAATTAAATGAAAAAAAAAACTTAAGGCCCTATGATTGATTATAATTTTTTTATTTTATTAAGATCATATTCATATACAACCTTTGAGCAATAAAATTCATTAATTGAGTTATCATATTCATTATGAGAAAAGTGTCATAATGGTCTTTGATTATTTGTAGGGGATATTTTTGTCTTAGAGCTTATGAAGTGTCAATTTAGTCTCCCGTCTCTTGTATATGAGTTTAAATAATTCCCTGTGAGAATTATTTTAGCTCAATTAAAAGAATTTGAGGATTAATTTAGAACTTTTAGAAACTCTCGGACTAAAATCATCCCATGAAAATAGTTAGAGGACTCTTTTGGCACTTCACTCTATTCACTATAATAATCATCAGATCTAATATTTTAATAATGACATCTGAAATAACCCTAATCAGATTTATTTATGTCAATATACTAAAATAAATGGTGGTAAAGTTCATTTTAAAAAAGGGGCATTTACATACATGCCACCCAATTCCTATTTTCTTACATATCTAACAGCTAAACTTTATTTTGTACATTTATACCACCCAAATCTTTTCATATCAATGTAAAAAATACCACCATTTTTATTTAAAAAAGTGAAATGCACTTCTTTCATGCGTAGGGAAAGGGGGCGCGTATGTAAAAGTGAGTTTAGGTGTTAATATGTAAATACATAGGAATTGAGTGGTATGTATGTAATAATGTAAATCTTCCTTGAAAAAATTAAGTAGATCGATTCCCAGATCTCAAACTCATTTTGGCCGGCTACAATCAGGGATTTGCACCTCTTCTTCCATGTTAACTGGATAGGATCTGAAGAACCCTTTTGAGATGACTTCATTGTTCCTGAAGTTTGTAGAAGAATCAATAGACTAGTTAACAGGATAGTATGTACAACATGCAGTGAATAATCATATAGGTCTTTCTAAAATGAAACTTAAATATTCCACGAATAGAAATTTGAGGCTATAAAGCCTCTCTGCAAAACAAATCAATATGTTTCAGGAATGATCCACACACAACCAAATTTGTAGGACTTTCTAAACCTCACTTGATTTCTGTTTCTTTCTGCTCCTTAAGAGAGGAACAGACTGGAGGCAATGCTTCTGCTGCATCTGTTTTCTGAGCAGAGGCAGCAGAAGAAGCTGCGACCGAGCTTTGGTTTAAATGTTGACGGTGGTACCTGCACCTGAATGAACCTGGATGAGTGGTTGGAGAGCACACACAGCTTTTACCTCCAGTGAGGCTCGAAAGAGAGTCCGTCGACCCTGATTTCTTCATAAATTCATCTTCTAGATTGACAATGTTTTGGTTCTCCACTCTCATGGCTGTGCTCCTTTATCTCCTGTAGGTAGAGCTTGCAAATTCAACCATGTTTAGCTTCACATAAATTGGGTCCTATTTGAGGATTCGTTTGATTATTTGTAGAAACTAGTTTTGAAAATGATGAGTTTTGTTAGATTTTTTTTGATTTGGTGGGATGCATTTTTTAGTATAGCTCAAATTTAATTTTATGTTCAATTTTATAGTGTTGTATTTACATACATACCACTCAATTCCTTTTACATATCCAACACCTAAACTTCAATTTTTACATTGATGACACCTTACCTATGCATGAGAAGGTGCATTTCATATTTTAAAGTTAAAATAATTTTATTTTGTATGTGATATGTAAGATTTGGGTGTTATAAATGTAAGAAGTAAAGTTCAGGCGTTAGATATGTAAATAAATAATAAGAATTGGGTGGTACGTATGTGAATGCCACCATTTTTTTTCTTGAGTTCCCATTTACGATAGACCAAGACAATCATGGACGATACAGAGTATCTATGTAAGATGTGTCTGTAAATAAAAATAGAGGATATGAATATTCATTGAACATAATATTATAATATAATAAAATGTTGCGTTCAATATATGCATGTATTTTAAAAGGATTAACGGCATGATACAATTTTTGCACATTCTGTAAGCATGAAGAGCATATTTACATTTTCTTTTACATGAGTAATAAAAAAAATTCAGTATCGAATTAGTGCTAAAAAAAAGCAACTATAGTGTTCATTGCCTTACTCCAATGCTACAGAAGATACTAAAGTGCGTCTTGAGTTTAGAGACAATGAACGACTGGCTACACGATACAACATAATGGTGCAAAAGAATGCAGAACATGACAATTATTGAAGTTGCTAAAAGTATGCTACAACAACAACAACAAAACCTTCATCCCATTGAGTGTGGTCAGCTACATGAATCCTTTTTCTCCATTGTGTCCTATCTAGTGTCATATTTTCATTTAATCCTAGCAAATTAAGATCTTTTTTTATGAAATCATCATAGATCTACCTCTGTCTTTCTTAACATAAGTCGAATCTAAATTATCTACTCTTCTAATCGGATTATCAGATCATCGACGTTTAATGTGAAAGTTGCTAAAAAAGTATGCTGAAAGATAAAAGAAATAATAATAAAAAAAAATCAGCAACTATAATAATTATGATAAACCATTTTTCTATGAGAACATTGAAAGAAAGAACAGGCTACTTTTTAAGCCTGATAAGAAATAAAATCCATTGTATGTTGTTTGAACTTTATTTATTCTACATCGTATGCACTTATTACCATCAAAAGAAGACTAAGAAAAAAAAAAAACAACAGATGACAGAAGGATTGAGATCCTCTAGAATGGTTGTTGCATGCAAGGAAATTATAGGGGGCAGAATATGAGATTAATGCCGCTAAGAGGAGATATCAGGGTTTATATATGAAAATCCAAAAAAGGACAAAATCATATATATTAGAGGTTAAAAATGCTGATATTCCTTTTAATTAAATAAAGCATTAATATATTATAGTAGATATGAATCATATAAAAAAAATTCCATAATGGAAGCTGGAGAAGTTGAAGTCATTGGAGTTTTGTCTAAGAGATCGTTTGTATAAATTTGATTATCCTTTTTAAGAATAGGAGTCGACAACCTATAAATTATAGTATAATATTGGTGCGTATAGCATGCTTTAGTCATGTCGATGATCAAATGCATCAAAATTGTTGATCATGATAGCCGAAGAGGTAATTGTTGTGACCTTGCTAAATATTAGTCGATATTTAGACCATTATGGATCTTTCAAGATAATTGTTGTGACGATGCCTTAGGTGTAAAAATCGAAGTGTGGACTATATGTAGAGGTTTGAATTTACTTGCAAAATTTCTCATACATCTTGGAGGCCCTAGATGTATATAAGAATGTTGAATGGAAGAATTTTCTTGGCTACAATTGTATCTATGATGTTAACACGATCATCTTTTCTACGTTAAAGTTGGGGTTGCCCTCCAATCTTAATTTGTTATTGAATTGATAGATGATAAAAGATAAGTGTTTTTCTATCACAACTATGCCTAGATTTTTGTCCTACTAGTCTTCTAATTGAAGCTATTACTAGTCTTGACCTGCTTCTAGATTGAATGACCCATTAGATGACAAGGTGACTACCACATTGCAATCATGCTCAAGAAGTTAATATGAATGATATTTTAAGGTTGTAGCAAGCCAAAAATTATTTCCAATTGACAATGTCAAACTTTTCCATGCAAATAACTATTAGTAATAAAGTGAGAGATTAATATCATAACTTTATTTGAATATTTAATACTCAAATAAAATAAGAGTTGTAAGAGGAGAAACTTAAGATTTTTACGTTAAAAACTTGAAAGAAAAAAAAAATCAAAGGGTTTGACCTAATTGAAATGATTCTACTAGTGCAGGTCAAAGGTTGCAAATGTTGTCATTTTCCATAATCAAGGGATTGATACATTATAGTAGGAATGAATCATATAAAAAATTTTATAATGGAAGCATGAGAAGTTTGGAGTCATTGGAGTTGTTTTAAAGAATTCATTTGACATATTATGCCATCTTTTTTAAGGAGCCAACGGATCAAGAAAATTAATATAATATTTTAGTGGATGACATGTTTTAGCCTTATCAACAACCATGCACATCAACAATATTAGTGATGATGGATGATTGGGCTTGTGGTTGTTAGCATTAGTATTGAGGGTGAGCATAGAATTTAGAATTGATAACATGCATTAATGGCATATATCAACCTTATAGGCAATGATGTGTGTTTACGATGTGCATCAATCTTACAGTTGATAATGGTTAATGAAATTGATAGGAGTTAATGGTCAGGAGATTGTATACTGAGAACTATAATTACACATCAATGATCAGACAGCTATAGTTATGTAATGATGGTTGAATTATTGTAACAAGTGTGGAGGTCAGGTGATCATATACATGAAATGAAAGCAAGGAGATCATATACATGAAGGTTACATAATCATAAGTGGGCATCTATATTTAAGTGTTGATAGTTGGGAGATCATGGATAGCCGACAAAAGGTCTGATCACTATAACCAGACGATTGGGGTTGAATGACTATTTTTAAACATCAATAATTAGCTGGTAGTAATCACACGATGGTGTCAAATAATTGTAGTTTGGCAATGAATGTTTAGGTATCATAAACAAGTGATGAAGGTTAGGAGACCGTTCTCAAGTATTGGTGGTCAGGTAATGGTACAATTATATTTTATCAATGAAGGTAAAAGAAACCATAATTAGATGGTGATGGTTGGATGATTATACAACTAATAAATTTCAGGTAACTGTAGTAAGGTGATCATAGTCATGCGATGGTTGTGAGGATGGTGTAGATAGACGATAAAGGTTGGGCGATTGTAAAAATGTCAAAGGTTCGATGATCATTATCAAGCATTGGTGTTCGTGACCATTTAGTGATTGTGCTACTAATTGTGATCTTAGTCGAGCAAATATCGTCATGTGATTGTAATTAGGAATCGAAGATCTGGTTTTAGTTCAACAATGGTGGATGGGTGACTACAGTTTGATTGCAATGGATGGGTTTGCATCAATTTGATGATTATAGTTGGATGGTAGTCTGACGGGGATGGACTAGTGGTGACGTTGGTTGGACAACAGTGATCCAACGATGGTGATTAGATGGCAACACTTTCATAGCATTGTTATGATAAATGATGACTTGACAACGACGGTCAAATAAACAACAATCCAACAATGGTGGTTGAGTAATAGTGGTTGATGGCACTAGTTGAGCGGTGGTGGTTTGATAGTTGTGACCATCTTGATCTCAAGCCCTTCGAATCCTTAGGCTCCCTCAAATCATCAATCAATTCCTTGCTCTAAGTCTAGCTTGCCTTTTTATATAGAAAATGAGTGTTTATTTATAATGTTTGGGAATTACATCTATAAATACCACCAAGATCTAAAACACTCCATCAAAATGGCTCGAAGCGATTCTTTTGATCATGAGGTATTTTGTAAGTATTGAGTGTCTTAACAGTGCCATAATAAAGTGAGCCCGAGTTTATTTGATTTGTCTAGTTGAGACACATTATTCATGATAAATTTTGAGATCACCTGATTCTACAATTAATATGTTAAAATTTTAATTATGTTTCAAATGCTTGATATGGACTTATTTTGCCTTGAATTATATCATTTTTTTTGCTTCGTTAAGTTCATCTCATCAACATGTTCGTTTCAAATGTAAGTTCGCAAACATTTGGGTCTAGGCAGTCATGAATTTGATTCCAGAATTTTTCAATTATATAATGTATTGAAATTGATCGTTTATCAATTGGACTTTTTAATGACAAATCAAGTGAAAATAACAATGGATATCAATCATATGCCCATATGATATATCTAATGAAAATTGATGTTTGAAATTGACAAATTGATAATAGTCCCCCTTCAAATGTGCAAAATGAATCAATGTACTATGGATCACCGCTGTCACGACACTTAAATATCAATCAATCTACCTGTCTATCTCCTTACTAATCCTTGAGAAAATTTAGAAGCCTTTGAGAAAGTTATAATTTTTGGGAATCTGTTTATTTTGCTATGTTTTTTTATGCAATGACAGAAGAAATGCATGTAAATAAAAAAACTATGTTAGTTCATAAATCTACCACCTGACAAAGGAGAAACATTTACATCTAGACTCCAGACGCTAAAATGAGTCTGAAGTTTAATGATGGGACGCCACGTGACAAGTGAGCCTCATTTTAATAGAAATGGCATGCATGTGAAAATTGAAGTTAGGTTGAATATACAAATACATAAGAATTCAATGGCATCTATGTAAATCTTCCATAATCTAAATATTTTATCGTAAAAGACATGGAACATGTAGTCTATAATTTTAAAAAAGCAATGTATGGTCATAAGCACTTTGCAAAAGTCATAGTGATGATTTCTTCATTCCTTATAAGAGAAATATAAAATACGCACTATGTGTTTCTTAAATGAATTTATATATATATATATATATATATATATATATATATATATATATATATATATATATATAAACATTAAAACTACTTTTGAAATGGAGGATAAAAAGGTAGATGGGAAGCCCAATAGATACATGGTCACTACCTTATTTCATTTAAGGGGCATTTACATAAATACCGCCCAATTCCCTTGTATTTACATATCTAACACCTAAAATTTACATTCTACATTTAGACCACCCAACTCATTCATATCACAACAACAATACCTCTATAATAACTTCTAAAAAGAGAAATACACCTTTCCATGCATAGTTAAAGAAGCATATAAATACATTAGAATTAAAAGAACGTTTATGTTGCTATTTTTAGGAAGGGGCTTTTAAAAACATCCCATTCATTTCTTATGTATTTACATTTCTAACACTCAAACTTTAATTTCTATATTTATGGCAGTCAAATCTTTTATATCACATCAAAATATCATTTTTCACACACATAGCACTTTACCTATGGATGAAGAGATAGATTTAAATATTAAAATGCGATAATGAATATTAGAGATGGAATTCAGCTCAAGGCCATGGATATGAGAGCTCAACCTGCCCTGAATATATATA
>NEWO01000044.1:534885-549689 GCA_003013225.1 Phalaenopsis aphrodite | reverse complement strand
TATATATATATATATATATATATATATATATATATATATATATATATATATATATATGGAGTTCAACCACCCATTTGAATTATAGGCTGAATGGTTCAAATAATTTACTTAATTCTAAATTTAAAGTCACTAAGGATGAAGTTGTTAGAGAGTTGAGACACTTATCACCAGTTTTAATTTAAGGAAAATTTACATACATACCACACAAATCTTATATATTTACATATCTAACCCCAATGTTTAATGTTAACACTTATAACACTTTTGCAAAGATAATAATAGTAGTATTTTTTTATGTGATGTTAAATATATGAGCGCCATACATGTAAATATAAATGTTTAGTTATTAGGTATGGAAACATACAAGAATTGTGTAGTGAATGTAAACTCCACTTGAATTAAATAGGTTAAAATTGTTGGTTAAGTCAGAAAAAATCTTGTGCATGTGGATAAGTAATGGCTATTATTTTAAGAATTTTATGCATTTAAATTAGAAAAGGAAAAAAAGAAAAAAAAAACCTAGTTTTCACATGAAAGCTATTTATTTATTATATGTGTTATTTTGACCCCCAATTAATGAACTAAAGTAAAAGGACAATTTTGTAATGTGGCACCGCCATCTACCACATCTCACCTACCGCTCACCTACCGCCCACCTACCTCCCACCTATCACTCTCTTGCTTCTATAAATAGAGAGGGTGTGAGGCCTAGGAGAGCAAGGGAAGAGATCTTAAGCTACCACGAAGGAGGATAGAATAGCTAGAGCGCTAGAGAGGAGGAGAGCATCTTGAGGCCTTGTATCAAGGTGTCCCTTGAGAGGGAGGCCATAGAAGAAAGATGAGGGTTCATCTCTATGTATACGCTATGTATTCTCAATTTCTTTTGTCTTAGTGAAATATTGATTGATTCCCTCCCGTGGACGTAGATCCAGTTGGATTGAACCACGTAAACGATCTGTGTTTGTTTGTGTTTTTTCGTCTCATTTCTATGTCAGGAAGTACATTTCTCACAACAACATGGAAGCTAAATTGGCTAATCAATCAATCCAAGAACAGTGAACTAATGACGTGCATAACCAAGAACTTTGCAGAGACATCGAGATCTGTCTCCCGAATCATCATAATCAATTCAATACAATAACATTTAATAGTTAATCGGTACTATGTTTCTCTTCCAAGCCAAAAAAAGTGTAATTGCATACATAACACATAATTTTATGCATGTTTACACCTAACATTTAAATTTTATCTTTCATATTTGTATCACTCAAATCTTTCACATCACATTAAAAATATCACCATTTTAACATAAAATGAAATAAAAATCAATAAATAATAATAATAATGAATTATAATTGGAAGAAAGAAGAGAAGTTGTAAACTTGCCTTGGCTGTATATCCTGAAGGAGAAAGGTTGAAGCTCCAAAATTGAGAAGACAGGAAGGGGGAATGTATATGTGTAGGTATATATACTCCGGAGGTTGCGTGCAGATTATTGGATCTCCTTTATTAATGCCGTAAACAATGAAGTCCGGCGATTCTTCTCTATTTTTCCCATTTGCCGTTTCGACATATGTGCCGTTGAAAATTTATAGGGTTTCCGGGCCGTAGAGAACATGGCATGTCAACGGCTTTGCCACCACATTGTCTATATTAAGCCGGAGGGAACGAGGGGGCTCATAAAAATATATACATTTGTTCATATTTTGTTTATGGGAGATGTTCAAGATCATTAATGTGATTGAAGGGTAAAATTTGACATGATGCATTGAAAAAGATTCAGTAAATATTAATTTTTTTAAAAAAATTAAATGATCTCTAAATCATGAGAAGTTGTTGCCAAAATGATTGTCATGCTATGGAGATATCTCTAATTTTAAAGTTGTTTAATTTGGGGACTCAAATGACGGAAATTAGGCGAACTAAGGCAAATAAATTTTGCTACTTGTGACCAATGTGAATCAAGCTTAACATTAACTGTCATCATTATCATTATCATTGTCTGTAGCGATGGGTGGTGCCCGAAATTGATGTGAAGCAATCGGTAAATCATAATAGTATATATATTGATTAAGTAATATATGAATTATGAGTGTGTATCGATCATACGAGAAAACTTGTCAAATTCTTTTAACATACGAAGGTTTAGTTTATTGAACCTTTGAATCTAGTTTGAAGTGTCAGATGTGTGAATGTTAAAAATTCTAAAATTCTTAAAGACAAAAAACAAAACAAACTTTTGTTGAAGTTCCTAAGAGAAGAATGTTTTCTTGTCCTGTAACACTGGTCTAGTGATTTCTCGATGTTTATCATATGAAATCTCACGTTATTGTTAATAACCATGGTTCAATTTATCCTTAGTTTATGTCTAGATCATAAGAAGTATTGGAAACCATGTTACAATCAGAGGGGTTTAACCATGCAGAGTTTCATATGAATAATCTAGTCCCTTATCTAGGTTGCAATTTCCTAATTGCAGTATCTCTATTTCATTAGACTATTGTGTATTAATCTGCATGTTCTTCTAGGCGATAGTTATAAGTCCTGGATCACAAAGAATTTTAACATTCTTTCGGGACAGATTAGAAGTAAATTAAGCCTGAAAATTTAACGCAACAATATATGAAATCAAGCACAAAAAAGACATCTAGGGAATGAAATCCATAAGATATAATATTGAGAAAACCATATGCCTTACATCATAAGAATATGGGAATAAAAATAACTATCATGCCTAAGAAAAAAAAAACATGGAAATTATTATTATTGGCAAGAAAAAGAAAAATAATACAAAAAGTATAAAAACTCAAATTTGAGCCAAACGGTCCTTGCAATACTCAAGTATAGAACTTCCTCATACAAATGTAATATATCTCTTCTCACCCCATTTCCAAATTTTAACAGAAAAATATGAAAGAGAAAAAGAACAAGAAAAACTCTTGAGCAAACCCTTTGGAGAAACCCTAAAATCCTAAAGACTCTCTTCAACCCTAAAGGCAAAGTCCTCGGGGCTAAAAGTAAAAGTTAGGTCTGCAATGCATCTCTTTATATAGACAATGCTCCAAATCGTTTTGAAACTATGCCTATTTGATCAAACCACGAATCTGTTGTCAGCCGGTAAAATTATGTTCATGTCGATGTACTTACTCCACCTTGAAGCACAATTATGCTGAAGGGATGCATAATTACATTGCCTCCTATTCGCTTCCTTCACTTTATCTGGCAAAGGACTTGACATAATTACAATAAGATCGACGTACGTAGTAGCACCAATCCTTTAAATTGTGCAACTTTGTGTTTTGGATTTGTGAAGCGCATGGGATATTTGAAACAAGCAAAATATAATAAATATATCCTTCACAAGTCTAAAACTATGATAAATAGGAATTAAAGAAGCCTCAATTTAATGTTCCAAGCATGCTGAACTAATCACATAAAAAAGAGAAGAGAAAACTCACTAAAACTACATTTAAAGAAGTTTAGTTCACGATACATTTAGTGCCTACATTTGAGTGTTATCTATATATTTTTTATCTAGATGATGTACAAAAGTACAACTTAAGGGCTTGACTTCTTTGACCACAGTAGCATAAATATTTAATGTTTGTTGAGAGCATTTCAAGTAGGTTGGACCAATTATAACCATAGCTGAATGAGCATAGATATTGGGTCAAAGCATAGGAAATTGAATCTTACCCATATCAGAACCTTCGTAGTTTCTACTCTAAAAGATAAATATGAAGTTCTGATACAACAAACGACATCACACTTGTCAGAATCACGACATTTCCTACTTGGTCATGACTATAGACTAAGCTTAGCCTATCTATTTGATTCACTTTTTCAATTATTTTTAAGATCAAAATTGTCAAAATAATTAATTATTCTATATTCTTGTTGAATAGAGTTCTATATTCATCCTAATTGCTAACTTAGGTTTAATTTTTCATTGTTAAATTTTAGTGTAAATTCAGATGACTACATATTGTTTATTGACCAACTCACTCTACTATGAAGTTTTTATACACGAATTTCAAAAAAGTGCGCCTTCATTCACACGTGTATTTCAATATAAGAAACCTTCAAGGCTTTTTTTTAATTTTTATTGTTAAATACAGCAATAGTAGGATTAATTTTTGTAGACTTATAGTGCTTCGGTTGGCCTGCCTATTACCTACAACATGGCCCACCACCAATGACTTCTTTTTCTTTTTATTTTAAAATAAAACTACAATATATTTCTGCGGCCCTCCGGATTGCCGGGGGAAAAATTTGCGTACATAAGACGTACGCAGAACTGCGTACGTCTGTAACCTGCAAACAGGTTACAGGGAAGATTTTAGGAGGTTATAATCACGTTATACCCCCTGTAACATTTTTGTAACCTACTTGTGCCTTCTAATAAGTTTCGCGCTTCTGTTTTCATATACAGATAGGTTACAGGAAGGTTACAGGGGGCATAACACGGTTATAACCTCCTAAAATCCTTCCTGTAACATGTTTGCAGATTATAGACGTACGCAGCTCTTCGTACGTCTTATATACGCAATTTTTTTTCCGATTGTCGGACCCTGTTTTCTTGGTGAAGCGTACTAACTATAATTATGGGGCCCTTTATAGCATTCTTTATTTTATTTTTTCTTTTAATTTATTTTAATTCTAATTATAAATAAAATAAAATACATATTTAATTATTTTTAAAAATAATCGAAATATTTTTTAAATACTTTAATTTTTTTAAAAAATTTTAAATTATTTTAAAAAATAATAAACATATAAAAAAATTTTTTTTTTAGCCAACATAATTTTTTTAAGAAAAAATTGAAGATGATCTCAAACCCTAAAATTTCTATCTCATAATTTTCCATTATCCGGCAAATAATATTTTTGCCCAATATATTATATAATTATTTAACATATTTTTTAACTATTAATCATGAGATAAGTCCAGTTTTCTCTGAAGCCTTAAGGTCATAAAACTCCAAATCTTTAAGTTAGTTTAGTAGAACTAGCAAGGATGTGAGGAAACAACTGCAAGTCAACTATAATGTTACAGTGAGCTCCTGATTTGATATTTTCTTTAAGTTCTTCTCTTTATTGCCTTTTTTAAACTGCTCCCAACTACATATTAGACAACCGTGTCAGTGGTCATGGTGCATTATTTTCTATACCCCACAAGGATCATTACTGATTCTTTTTTGCTTCTAATGTTATGCTTCTGGTACTCAAACTTCTTCGTTTTGTTAGAAGATTAGTCACATGAGTTCTTAATGCTGAGAGCTACATCACAACTACCATGCAAAACTGATTTTAATGCTGGTCTTCCCTTTTTTTTATTTTTTTCTTGTTATATTTTTTTATTGTACATTCAAAAGTGAATTTTCAAAGCTATCGAGGAAGCTCATATGCTAAATGGGGTTTCTGGGCCTGTTGGATAAGGCATTTTTATCATGTATCTGGAATCTGTTTTTTATTTACTTTTCATATTCATCGATAACATCCATTGAAGTGGTGATCATAATAACTATCTTTTAAGAAGATTTGGTGAGCTCCTTC
This sequence comes from Phalaenopsis aphrodite, assembly GCA_003013225.1. NCBI lineage: Eukaryota > Viridiplantae > Streptophyta > Magnoliopsida > Asparagales > Orchidaceae > Phalaenopsis > Phalaenopsis aphrodite. Next base: position 544,133 of record NEWO01000044.1, on the reverse strand, counting down.
ATCGAGCTCATCTGAATTCAGTGAGCTCCTCCATTGAGCTCGAACATACTCGCCAAGCCTGTTTGTTGAGCTCACCTGCACTTCCCATGCTTCATCATCCAGGTCATTTATGACACCATCTTTTCAGACATGTTAGAAGGAGACTCTGACCCATCACTATNGGTAAGCTCTATGATTCATCGATAATATATGAGTTGGTGCTCCATGAACGACTTTTTCCACTTTCAGGTAGGAAGCTCATTTTGGTAAACTAAAACATCCGACCTCTGAGTTACTCTCCAAAGTTGAAAAATTAAATGAATTGAGAAAATTTTATAGCCTCTAATTTCTTCCAATGGCGCAAATCTGATATTCAGTCGTAAATATAATGAAATAGTTAGAACACCTACTTCAAATTTTATAGTTTAACATTTAACAGAGAGAGCTATGGATTTGTTGACTTAAGGTTTTTGACAAATCCCTAAGCTAGTCTGTTAAGATTTGCTTAAGTACTGATGATTTGAGTGATATGATCTGGCCTTTCTTCATGTAAGAGACAATTTTGTTAATTGAACTCATAATCTCTTTGTTGTGACGAGATCTAGATATACCAGATGATGTGGTATATATATAAATCAAATAAGAGAATGATTTTTGAAGCAAAAAATAGAACAAGAAAAAATCACACCAGAAAAGAACACACAGATTTGCGCTGTTCGGCAAATTGCCTACGTCCATGGAGTTGCAGAGGATTTTACTACTTGAGGAATTTACACCAGTCGATCACCTCGACTTACAAGAGGAATCTCTCACTTCGTTGCTCTCTCTTCTTCTCTCTCTGTTTTTCTCTCTCTACACCGAGATACACCGAAGAAAACAAACTTATAAGAAAATAAAAATCAATTTCTCTTCTGCCACAAGCCACCGAGAAGAAGTCAAGGGAGAACAATCTTCCGCTTCTTTCTTCTTCTTTCACCGCAAGGAACTACTTCTTGCACATTCCTTCCTCTATCCCGAGGAAACCTTCCCTTGTCCCGAGGAAAACCAAAAAAGGACACCGTGACTTCAAAACCCAAGGAGAGTCATCCGAAGCTTTTATCATGATCAGGAAGGAATGAAGGATGCTTCGCTTCGCAACAGAGGAAGGCGGGAGCGGCTGACGCCTAAAGTTTGCGAATCGACGCCAGTCGGGAACGGTGTATTTCGCAATCAGGTGAGCGGAAGCGAGGGTCGGACCGGGCTCCACTTCTAACACTCGTTTTCTTTTCCCGTACTTGAATCACTATAATTCACACTCCTCTAGCAATTTCATTCTGAATAGCTTTGTCCTCATCTTTCTTGAATTGCTTGGGGTGCCTATACTTTATTTTGATAATCTCTTGTATGTTTATGCTTTATTTAAAAAATCTATTATTATAGGGATATGAAATTATAATAATAAATAATATTCAATTAAAATTCACCTTATAGTACATAAAAAAAAACTATTAACTAATAATATACAGGAGGAAGTCAGTTTTTATTTTTATTTTTATTTTTATTAAAGGTAGTAAAATTCTATATCTGTAAATATTTTCCTTTTGATTGTTAATCCCCAAATTTAGTTCTACATTTTGCAAAAGCACGAGATCTTGAACTTGCAAAATAGACTAACATTGACTAAGCATTTGGAAGTTTAATCGAACATTGAACCAAAAGGAGATGTTTAATAGGAAAAAATATTACATCAGGACTCCTGACGTAGAACTACGTTCGGAATGGAATATTCGGTTGCGTTATAGAAATATTCCATCTACGTTATTTGCAAAAATGATGTGTTATTCGAGTATTATATGGTGTTATTCAATTATTTTGTGGTGTTATTGGAATATTCTATCGAGTTACTTGATTTGGGGTTGAAGTGTTATTGAAATATTCCCCCGCATTACTTGATTTGGGGTTGTGTTATTCAAATAATATAGTGGAAATTGAAATAACACGGGGAATATGTCGAATAACATAGTCTCAAATCAACTAACGCAGGGAAATATTTCAATAACGCCGCAAAATAATCGAATAACATCATATAACACTCGAACAACACATCATCTTAACAAACAACACAGATGAAATATTCTCGTAACACAGCCGAATATTCGAATCCGAACGTAGCTCTACGTCAAGAGTCCTGATATAATATTTTTTCGTTTCATATAGGGCTAAACAGAGTGACATAATAAATAGTAGAAATTTTTTTTATAAGATTTGAACACCACAATATTAATTTTTTACACTATTTTAATATACAATACTCTAAATTTAGATTACTTTCCTTTCCAATATTTGAATATGATTTTAAATCAAAAAATGAGACATGATATTTTAATTATTTTTATTTTAAAATAATTATTTATTTATAGCCATCTCACTAAAAAAATAAATAAATAAATAAATTGATCAACATTAAAAGCAAGCAATTCATAAGAAACTGAACTGATTCACTAGTCGGATTTTTGTTTTGAATTATTTTCTATGCAAAAGTGATTTTGGATATGGATTGAATTTGTTATATGATTGGCTGGTTTAATCTTGCTTTTAAAAAGATGACAACGACCTACTAAGCCTAATAAAACCATATTAGAGCTATTAAAATATCACACAACAACTAACCTATTTATTATAAAAGTAGGATGATTTTGTGAGAAAAAATTAAAATCATACACTATGTAAATGTTTATACTATTGTTCATGAAGTCATTCATAGCATATCTTCTCATTTCTACATGATTTACTAAGCTTTGTCTATTTGCATTTATATTTATTTTAAATTTAATAAAAATCAGTATTTGTTATTATTATTATTATTATTATTCTATGAAAAAAAAATGCCTACAAACTATTTTCATAAAGAAAGATTCCTTAAGTTTTTTATAAAAATTCAAAGCACAAATAAATATCTATTGGTATTAATTTATGATAATTTCATTACTGGTCTAATTTATTTGAAATGCTTCTAAAATAGGGGATCTATACTTGACACCAAATGAAATATGTATTCATAATGCTATCCTATCATTAAAGTCTTATTTGTTTGTTTTTTTATGTTGATACAATAACATGGTTAATAGTAAAAGAAATAACTCCAAGAAAAGCTAACCCAATTAATTACTAGTCACAATATTTTTAAAAATAACAAGTAAACAATTGGCCTCCAATTAAGCTCACACACTTACCCTCATAATCAATTATTTGAATACTCTTTGGATAGTATCACCAATTTTGGGCTCCAGACATCTACAGTTGGAAAAAAAAGAAAGTAACAAAGGAACACCATAGAATTACATCAATGATATATATTAATTTCCTAAATAATTAGAGTTTTTAGTTTATATTACCATAATCAAGAGAAAAAAAAGGGATAGGTGTCAAAATGTAGATAGACAAATTTTAGAGTGAAAAGATGGGGATTGGACTCTATATGAAACTAGAAATTTTCTTCAATCATGAAACAAAAGCGACTCTGCACTAACAATAGAGAAACCACCTTAATTAACAAGATATCTAAGTAAAATCCATCCAAGTATGTTATCCTAAAGCATTTGAATTAATTGTATACATCATCATTCAACCACCTTGCTTTTAAGTCCTATAGATTAAACAAAATATTAAAATAATTCCTTGAAGCCATTAAGCTTCAATATTTTATCAAAAAGGATCAAACTAGCAATTAAGGCTCCGTTAGAGGCAGCTTATTCGCCGCGGTGGCGTTTTAAAAATGTCACCCACCGTTTGGAAACTGTGTCTGAGCAGCTTATCCGAAAACATATAATATTTTACACTAAACGCAAAACACAGGTCGCACCCCGCAGTCCGCGTTTCCAGATAAGCGACTTATCCGGATAAGCACAAGCTGACTCAAACGCACCCTAAATTAGTCTAGCATGACAAATCAAGGTAATTTTGATACAGAAGTGATACCCATATTAAAGGTTATCAAAAAGAAACTCAAAACAATAGTTAAGAGGGAGAAAGAACTATCACAAATATTTATCTAGTGTTAAAGCAAAACAGCAACAATTGGGGGCAAGTTATGTTTTAATCCTAACCCTTAAGCATTTAGGCAATTTAAAATTTAATAAGGCGTAACAAATAATTTGATTGTTAATTTTGGATTTATGAATTATATTATCAATGTTAAGCGAATATTAAATATCACTACACTCGCAACCAATAAATAAAGCATACATCTAATATGATGCTCATAATTATAGCAAAATTTTTGAATTACTATAAAGTGGCTCTGCCAATAAATTAATGGGAATAAAAGAGTAATTCTAAATGTCACATAAAATAAGAGCAGCCAAAAAAGAGATGATAATGGGTTTCATTCTTGCTAAAACATAAAATATTGTACTAATTCTCCTAACACAAAGATTATTTGTAATTTAAAGCCATTTAAAAATTTTATCTAAATTATCTAAAGGATAACTCTTTATGACATGCAAATTTTGGTCATTGAGAATGAATGTCAAAGTAAATAATCTTTTTTATATCAATCATAGAGAGACCATATTTTTAATTCAAGACTGACATGTCCCCATCAGAAAGACATCAATAGCCCTAATATTTTTGAAGTAAGAAGAATTAAATATTGAGAAATGGTTGAAAAGGAACCAAAGTATAATAACAATAACATTAAGTATTTTAGCATTCATAAAGAAGATAAAAATAAATTTACTTAACTTACAAGAATTTGTCTCAAATAGCCTTCATTTATCCAAGATTCATTGACAAGATTCATTGAAAAGATTTTAGAAGTGAGACATATTTATAGGTCAATTTAATGGTTGGGATTTTTTGCAAGAAGTGTTTTGGAAAGTGAGAGATCTCAGGAAGCTCAAAAAAGCTTTCAATTTTGGCATTTTAGTTTGAATTCAAGAAAGCAATATGAAGATTATTAAAGGCTCAATTATTATAAAATAACATAAATACTCGATTATTTATCTTTTATAACATTTTTTGGTAAAGATAAAGATCTAAATCAATAAAAATTATTGCTCTAAATAGAACATCTAGTAAGTATATGAAAAACCATTCTGATGGACTATGCTTTCAACCAACATGCCACTCATTAGTCTTTATTTCGAACAAAATTTGAAAATTTATAACGATGATTCGAGATGTTGAGAGAGAAATCATTAAACCTTCTACTAAATAAATAATAGTGAGCAAACATAAAATAATTGAACATGACATGTGTGGAGAGGACCGGGAATGGTTTGCTCATGCCTCTAACCTTTATTTTGGATTTATATATGTGTTGTATAGTTTTATGATCAATTATGTATGTAGAGCTCGACCATCATTTTTCTTTTTTGGGATTATAAATGACCCAGCGACACCCGACCACTTATTCTCTAATATTAAGTATTACTTTTACTACATTTGCATGTGTTCACTCTTCTTATACATGTGATTTGTTTGGATATGATCATAATTGGGTTTTTTACGTTAAAATCTTTGTTATAAAAGCTATTGTTAGATTAATCTGAATAAAATTTAGAACTAAAATATTCAAGATTTTAAAATGTATATTTTTGTTTCCTCTTTTTAATTTATTGCATGGCCTTCAATTCAATTTTAAAATGATCATCAAATGCATGAATATATCCCCCTAGCATACTATTAGAGACTCCACAATTATAATGCTTAGATCACTTCATACATGTTGCATACACTACAAGAATTTAGCTTATTATCGACGGTCAAATATCATCAGTAATAAAAAATGTAAATAATATATTTACCAATGACTAAATTGACTTAACAAAAATGCTTGTAAGTAATGAAATTAATGGTGGATTTAGCGATGGTTTACATTAACCACAGGTATCCAACGTACCATAACTTTTGCTAAACATCCAAAAAATATGTCATGTTTAATCGTAGCTTGACCATTGGTTGCATAACTAACACATATAACCATAAAAAAAGTTGTGCACATCTGTCAGAAAAGTGTCGTGGTTATATTGGTAAAATGTCGCCCAACTGTCGGTTAACCGTGTAAATTTATTGACAGTTTTGTTTGTATTAAAGGTGCAACACTTTATCTAGACTTTGTTTGTTCGATAGACCATTGAAAAAGTATCGGCATATAAGCCGTTGAAAACTTGTACCATTAAAAAAAAAATTAAAGCCCTCATTGAACACTACAATCTGCACACCTGTAATCGTAGTAATGCAATCAAAGCACAACATAGCACAGTAACAAAAGTAATTAACACATAAATCATATACATAAAAAATAATAATAATTGTATTAAATGAAACAAAGTATACAACGGTACAATAAAAATAATGTTTTCTAACAATAAAGTTTTTAACATACAAACAAACAAAAAATAAAATAACCCCTACTCATCATCCTCCTTGTTCTTTCCTCATCATCAACATCCTCACCCTAATCCTCATTGGCTCCTTACTTTCTGTAGTGCATCTCCTCTTCTTGTGCACTGGTAGTAGATGCACGATGTGCAAGATGATGGGTAGACAACATAGGTCGGTGCTTTAGACCCAACCCATAAACCCTACCCTTCTTCCCACTGGCAGCCTCCCTTCAGATGTCATTCACTTGTACTTCTTTTCAATAGTTATGCTTTAGTTATCATATCACTTTCTCTTCTTCTTTTTTTTTTTACATATAAAGAATAAGGTTCTATTTATAATTTTTTAAAGGGACATTTTAGTAAATTTAATCAAAATCTCAAAAAGCTCTCGAACATTTCATAATTATTCATTCAATCACAATTCATTTTTTTCAAAAATTTAAGTCATTCATAATCTCAAAATTAAATAAACTTGAGCTCATTCGATTGGACTCCTTTCATTGTGCCACTCAATTAATTTGATTATAAGACGTCAACTCTAGAGATTATTATACCATTTAATTAATTCACCAAATTATTTAATTACACTTCAAGTATTTGATTTAGGCTTATTTGACCTCTGATTGAATTACTTTCAATGACATTGGGTTATATAATCAAGATGTTCAATTTAACTGTTATTTTGTTAAAATTATAAGTTGGATGATTCTGAATTTAAATAGTAAAAAATTTTACCCAAAATGCATCGAGATTTATATCTAATCGCCTAAATTTTTTGATGACACATTAAGAATAGTAATGAATTATTATCTTATGCTACATCAAAAAAAAATTTCTTACCAAATATCACTATTTAGCTTCTAGTTTAAAAAAACTCATCTTATAATTTTGAAGTGATTATCCTGGTTTATTGGAGCGATTCTTTATAATCATTCATCCAAAATTTCAATATTGGTCACATAACTAATAAAAAGTAAAACATTATACTTGTGATTTTCTTATTAATTATATGCTAAATTCTTATCTATTTAAACTCCAAATGAGTAAAGCATTATCTATTAAAACTCCAAATGAGTAAAGCATTGTTTCTTGTGAAGAAAAGGACAACGGGTACTGCATAAATTACTTTGGGCCAAGGAGCAAATAATCTTAAATATCACTTATTAGTCCTTAGCAATGAATTTAATGTCGGTCTATACATTCCTTCCAGTGGTAACTAGTAAAAAAAGAAATATATAACGCCACCAGTCCCATAGCCGCCCACTTCTTCTCCCCTCCCTCTCCCCTTCTCCCTCTCCTCTGCAGATCGATTACAATGCGAAAACTTCTCTCATCCTCTTTTATCTCCATGCTATTTCTCCCCTGCTTCTCCCCTCTCCTTCTCCTCCTAAAATCACTTCTCCGAATCCTTCACTTCCAAGCAACAACATCAACACTCACACAATCACTGAATCCCACCTCCTTAAAAACATATCTCACTGTCTGCAACAAAGTCACCTCCTTTCCTGACACAAATGCTGCCATTTTTCAGTACAAACGAGTTCATGACGAGCAATTACTCTGTATTTTCTGCTTATCAGAAATCGGAGAAGGCGAACAAGTCAGAAAACTAAACTGCAGCCATCTGTTTCATAGAAGTTGCTTTGATAAATGGCTCGAATATCGAAGAACAAGTTGTCCTCTGTGCCGATGCTCTCTGATTCTGTTCGAGGCGAAGACAGAGCAGCTTGATGAGGAGATTGAAGATGAAGAAGTTGAGGATTCTGCTACTCCTCTTCTAGCTTTTGTGCAGAGAGAATGGTGGGGAGTTGTTCATCCTAGTGGTTGAATCGAAAACTTTTTCTTTTTTGTTTAGATTGTAGATCAGGATCTACATTATTGTATGAAGTATGAGAGGTAGTATTGATGTCTTGGTTAAAACTTTCAGTTTGCTGCTCCTCTTTCATGTGAGAAAAATAAAGATTGCGGGGCCTTCATGTTTACTTTATTAGATAATGAGATGAGCCTTTTTAATGTGGCCTTGTCGTCTTCATCTAGCAGCTGGACCACCATATTAATTTCTGAGAGGTGGAGCTGTAAGGAGCAAAGGCGTTGCTTATGTTGTGCTGTCTCTTTGGAGCATCTTTATATAATTATATGTGACCATGTTATTTATATATATATATATTTTTATTTTTATTATTGCTTGAGCTTAGTTATAATACAACAATGTAAAACATTTGCACGGGGAAAGTTTGTTCTAAATAGGCTATCAGCACAGTATTTGACCACTAAAAGCCAGAGAAAGTAATAATAACAAAAGGGCCTTTATATTTTATATTTATGCCACTGGGATGTTGTTTATTAAATCAAAAATATTATTATTTTAATTGTTATATGCATGAATAAGATGATATATGAAATTCGAAAATTCAACACAAATACACAGATAATAGAGAAGTAACATGACCGGACATCATGATTTTTATGTGAAAAATCCTTGAGAGAAAAAAATTTATGGGGTATAAATTAGTCGAAGTAAACTGTGAGTACATTTGTACATCATTCTTCTAAATTAAGAAAGATTACATTGCAAAAGTATTATGAATGCAAAATATATGTGCAGAATTTGTATTACATATTTTAATTAAAATTATTAAAACTCACCTTTAGGGCTTTCAAAACGGCTCGTTGTTCACGAATGGCTCGTGTTCCATTTGTTCGTTATGCAAAGAAACCAAACACAAACAATTTTATTACATTCAATATATAAACAAGCCGAACATAAATAAAGTTTTGTTTGTTCGTGCTCAGCTCGATTTGGCTCGAAATATTTAAATTATATATATATATATATATATATATATATATATATATATATATATATATATATATATATATATATATATATATATATATATATAT
>NEWO01000044.1:484836-534516 GCA_003013225.1 Phalaenopsis aphrodite | reverse complement strand
ATATACAGTATTATTTTTAAATAATTTATTAACTATAAGGATATAATATTTTATAATCAATTAAAATTATTAATTAAGAATAAAAGAATAAATATATATTTAACGCTATTTAAATGAATATTTTAATATAAATAATAAGATTTAAATATGACCTCCACATTTAACATCCTACAATTGTGTGATTAGGGCTATCAAAAGAGCTTGTTGTTTGCAAAAAAAACCCGTGTTCGGCTCATTAAGCATACGAGTGAAACACAAACAATTTTGTTGATCTCGATATATAAACGAATTGACAACAAATAGTGGTAATATTTTAATGAGTCGAGCACGAACTAAGCCTGGGCTCGCTCAAGCTCGGCTCGTTTACACCCCTACACCTTATAACCTTACTTTCGATCCAGCTTATCGATCGAGTCCTAACCAGGTGAGAAGAAACTCCCACTACATGTGAAGGCAGCTCCCACTACATGTGAAGGCAGCACGACCTTCGCAACAGAGCCGTCGATGCCTCTTCCCTTCACTGCTCCTCGTCTCGTTCAGCTTCAGCGCCATCCTTCCTCACACTTCTTCCTCATAGCATCTTCCTCTGTGCTCACACATCACGTGAGCTTCTTCTCTCTCGTCTTCCTTCGATCGGTCAAGACACCATTAGCATAGTCAATCGACTTTCAGGTAAGTCATTCTCACCTTCATCTCCCTCAAGCGCGTCCTTTTATAAGGTGAAAGTAGCCTTCAGTGTCCTTACTCCTTGCTTTATCCCCTCCTCATCTTTTCAATTATTTGATTCCTCTCGCTCATTTGTCTGTCTGACTCCTCACTTGCTCTCTTCCTCATTTATTCTTCGTGGGTTAACTGAAATGGGACTTCGCACTGTAGAAAGTGATTGTATTCTAAGTAAGGCGGTTGAAAGTCATTGTCGTCGGGAGTTATCGTTGGATCTTCAATATGACATTATTTATTATCTCGTATTAAATGTATGTTGTTACACTACATTCAGGCTGTGTGGTTACACCATATTCGAGGTGTATCACTACATCGTTTTCAACGTGTGTTGTTACACCACAACGTACGTTGTGACTCCGCACAGTGCTTTGTTGCAACGTGCATCGTTTCTCCAGAATGTCCACCAAGGGTTAAGAGAAGGGGGTGATAGATGTGGGTCGACGATGGCTAATGAGCGATGATCGAAAGGGATCGAAAGTTGTGGGAGCATGAAGAGTTCGTAGGGTCTTTGATCCAAAATAACAATAAAACTCGACACATTTTCGCGGTCCAGCACTAGGTCTGGGTCAACCCCTCTTTCATGAAGAGAGTAAGACTTTAGTTATAAATTATAAGGGTTACATCAATTATAAATAAGGCATGAATCGGGATCACTCCATCAGCTAGCCCTAGCTGATTTTTTTAATTGGATGAATTTTTGTGGACATTTGAATGCATTAAAGATGTCAAAATAAAGCGATTTTAATCTCGTTGGATTCATCGCATCGAGACGCTCGATTTGACTAAAAACTCGTCAAATTTGGAATCAATTTAACCCTCCAACTGACCACCCAAAGCTTCCAAAATGGTTTCAATAGCTTGATTCGGGTTTATTTGACTCATTTGGGATTAAATTTGATGTCATTGAGTCTGTCTCATCGAGTCTGTCAGTTTGAAGGTTTGCTTGTTGAAATCAGAGTTTTGGATCTCGCTAAAAATGTCTCCAGATTTTTATCACACTTTGAGAGTCGTGTCAAATTATGAAAATTTTCTCATGAAGCATCATAGAGATCTTACCATTTCAGATTTGGAGTGCTCAATAAAAAAAAAGGGGTAATTACACTCAAAATGCTTATTTATTCACGCATCTCTCATCTAAACTTTCATATTTACACACATGATCTTAAAATCTTTCAGATCACTTAAGAAAATACAATTATCATTATATTTTAAATATTAAAAACATATTTTTTATGCATATATCAAAACATTAATATGTAAATATAAAAATTTAGGTGTGAGATGTAACTATACATGAATTGTGTGCTCTGTGGGTAAATCTCCCCAAAAGAAATCAAGGCAGTCCATTGGGTTCGTATAAATGCGAGTAGGACTATCTATCAATTCACATCTAAATTATACATTTGTAGCTATGCAATAATTTCTCGTTCACGGACCACATAGCCTAATGCCGCATTATGTGCTTCATGCTATAGATTTAAGAATCCCAAACTCTCTTTATTATGAATGTCTACATCGATGGTCATGCCAATTATTAATAGTGACGTGACAATTATTAATAGATTTTTCATTTTTTTTTATTTTTACACTGCAGGAAATCAATATGTATTAACCGCAATATCGACTATAATAGCACTTAAAAATAGCCCAACAAGAAGATTATAATGATGATTTTAAAAATTCAATCAGTTCGGTTGGACCGATCAGTTCAATTGTGAAATAATTTTGGATCAATTCAATCTAAATCAAAATCATTTTTACACAATATTAGCTTCAATAGGAGTTGACCTAGTGACCTGATCCAACTTTTTATGAGTGAACTGGTTCTAATATTGGTTAGTTCAGTTTTTTTGTTATTTAAATAATAATTTTAGATTGAATAAAAAATTTATTAAAAGATTTTGTTGTAAGATTTTGATTTGGAAATGATATGTCATCCACAAATTTTATTATTTGGTATGAATCTCGAGATAATTAGCTTGAATCTCAATATTTTTTTAGTAAGAAACATTCAAATTCAAATAAGAAAAATCTAAAAATTTAATTTTAGCGAGTTTATAATAAAACTAATCAGCTCGACGAGAAGCATCCAATGACGCCAAAATTGACTCAATCCTGATCAGATTGAGCCCGAATAAAGCCTTTATCCACTTTTGAAAGCATTGGGTGACTTTTTGGAATGTAAAATGAATTTTAAATTTGACAAGCTTATAGTCAAATCGAGCTTCTTGACAAGATGAGTTCAACGAGCCCAAAATCACTCACTTCTGACATTGTTAAGACACTTAAATATTGACAAGTTGTCATCCAATTATGCGAAACTCTTTAGGTCGACTGATGAAGTGGTATGTATTTTTTCTTTATTAGCAGGATAGACACCCCTAAATTCTATAAATGTAGCCCTACCACCCCCTTCATGAAAAGGGGACCAAGACCTTAAACTGTGATAGAGCAAACTTGGAGTTGGTTCGCGAAGGAGTTGAATTTTAGTGTCATGCAAGAACGATGACCAGATGAATGCTTCTCTCTCTTGCAGTCGCTGACAACCATCAACCACCTTTGGCCTCCACTTACTTATTGCAATGAAGGCCCACGTGGAGTCACAAAGTATGTTGTGGAGTAATGAAGCACCATGTGGAGTAACGAGACACCCTATGGAGTAAAGCATCATTCTGAACAACGTGCAATGATGCACCTTGAAAATAATCCACCGAAGTCCCGAAAATACTCCCAATGGCATATGCTCCAAACCGTAATACAATGAATCCTTTTGCAGACAAATATTGTACTTTAAAGGAAAGAGCAATCTTTTACTGCCTGTAGAATAAGGGCTTTAGCATGTACTCATCAACTTATAGTGAATTGTTCTAACTGGGTTAGGCTCTGTGGTTTTTCCCACCTTGGACTTTCAACATAAAAAATTCTTGTTCTTTACCTGACACTTCAATTACTTATGTGTGTGATAAACTTTTGTGTAGTGTTAAGACATTAAATAATCATTGTACAGTCGTGAATCTTTCGACGCGTACAAAAAAACATATCTAAAAATATTCTAAAGCTTGTTTTTTTGGAATTCCAATATTAATATTACTTCATTTAAATCATATTAAATAACTTTAATTGATTGCAATACACAATTCAATTCCCATTTAATGCCAGTTGAATTGTCAACATTCAACTGTTTTTTTGGATTCAATATCCAATCTTCACAACATTAATTGTTGCATATGATGCATACATATTCCTAATTAAGGAGCTACGCAGTATCAAACATGCACCAAACAAGGAAATGTGCCCTACACGTGTTGGACAAGTGGTGGACACGGCTCTAACGTGTCTGGTTTAAATAATATTAAAAAAAGACATTAATATTACACTTCCTAACAAGAACAATTGGACTTTACAAAAGGTCAGATGCATTCCTGAACTGAAGAAGAATCTCATTTTTGTTGGCAGCTTGATGAGAGTGGACATTTAGTAGTATTCTCATATAGCACCTGGAAGATTACTAAAGAAGCACTTGTACTGGCTAGTGGTAAGAAAATTTGTACGTTGTATATGACTACTGGTTTAATTAACAGTGTTGATACTAACGTTGCAGAGAGCATGACAGAGTTGTGGCATTGCATGTCAGAGACAAACTACAAAAATTGAAGTCAGTTGATCTCAACATGTGTGAGAGTTGCATTATGGAGAAAAACAAGGCCAGTTTCTTGAAAAGTGGTAGAACACCAAAGGCAGGAAAGCTGGATCTTGTACACACAAATGTGTGGGGATCTTCTCGAGTGGAATCTCTTAGAGGCTCTCGTTACTATGTCACATTCATTGTTGACCACAGAAGAAAGGTATGGATTTATTTCTTGAAGCATATATCTGTTGTATTTAATGTGTTTAGGACTTGGACTGCCATGATTGAGACAAATATAGACTTAAAGCTGAAATGTCCAAGGTCTGATGATGGTGATGAGTACATTGATGGTGAGTTCAAGGAGTAATGTGCAGCTCGGAGTATCATAATAGAGAAGACAGTTCCAGGGACACCAAAACAAAATGGAGCTGCATAACACATGAACATGACCATTAATGAGCAGGCTAGAAGGATGAGATTGTACGTTGGACTACCACCTACTTTTTGGGCAGAAGTGGTCAGCACAGTAATTTATTTGATCAGCAAGGTGACATCTGTTACGTTAGATTGTGAATTGCCCGAGGAGTTCTAGGGTGAAGAAGAGGTCAAATTTTCTCACTTTAAAACCTGTGGTTGTCTTTCATATGCTCTCATTAATCCTAATGCTCATAGTAAGCTTGAGGCTAGCAGAAATATGATTTTGAATAAGAAGATCATGTACAAGAACAAGAACAGTACAGTTTCTAAATTTTCTCGTCATGAATCTGAGATGATAAGGTTTGATGCCTTACCAGAGGTCACATTGTAGGGTAGTGATGGAAGTGATGAGGAGAGTGGGTTTGGGGCACTCATTCCTATTATTCTCCGGTCAACTTCAAAGCCTTCTAATCTAGAAAGGGCTAGACATTCTCCATAGTTGTACTATCAAACTTTGAACTACATTCTACTGACAGATGGTGAAGAACGACAAAGTTATGAAGAAATTTCACAAGATGCAAATTCAAGCAAGTGAGAGTTGGTCATGAAGGAGGAGATGGATTCTCTGGTAGAAAATCAGACATGAGAGCTGACAAATCTTTCATCAAGGAAGAAGACATTACACAACAAGTGGATGTACCAGGTAAAGACTTAGCATGATTGTAGTAAGAGGTACAAGGCTAGACTTGTTGTAAAAGGCTTTCATTAGAAGCATGATATTGATTATTCCAAGTTCTTTTCTCCTATGGTGAAGCTTACAACCATCATAATGGTATTGTCTGTGGTGACTACTGAAGTTCTTTTTCTTGAGCAATTAGATGTGAAGACAACCCTTCTTCATGGGGATCTTGAAGAAGACATTTACATGTGCCAACTTGAAGGGTTCGTGGTACAGGGAAAGAAAGAATCAGCTTGTAAACTGAAGAGGAGCTTGTATGGTCTGAACCAAACTCCTAGATAGTGGTACAAGAAATTTGATAATTTCAAGCAAAGTGCAGGGTACAATAGATGTCAGGCAGATCATTGTTGCTATGTCAAGTACTTTGACAATTCATATATCATTCTACTATTGTTTGTGGATGATATGCTTATTGTAGAGGCTAGTATTGATGAAATCAAAAATCTGAAGAGGCAGATGTCACAGTACTTTATAATGAAGGATTTGGGAGCTGCAAAATAGATCCTTGACATGAGAATTGTCATAGGTAGAGTCAGAGGCATGTTGAGACTCTCTCAGACTGAGTATGTGAAAAGGTACTTAGCTTGTTCAATATGGATAAGGTGAGACTAGTTGGCATACCCTTGGGCAGTCACTTCAGACTCAGCTCCAAGTCAGAGGAGGAATGACACCACATGAGTAAGGTTCCTTACGCTTCAACTATTAGTTCACTTATGTATGATATGGTTTGCACCAGACTAGATATTGCCCATGAAGTGGGAGTTTTTAGCAGATGCATGAGTAATCCAGTGAAGAAATATTTGGAAACAGTGAAGTGGATCTTAAGGTACCTAAAGGGCTCTTTAGAAACTTGTTTGTGTTTCTTAGGAATGAATTCAAAGGTACATGACTATGTTGATGTTGATCTAGCTGGAGAAATTGATATCATAAATAGTACTACATGTTATATTTATACTCTTAGTGGCACTGCATTATCATGAAACTCTAATCTGCAGAAGATAGTTTCATTTTCTACTATAGAAGTTGAGTATATAACAGTGTCAGAGGCTGCAAAGGAGATGTTATGACTGCAGAAATAATACTTAGCAGGTTAAATACAATTGTTTTTAGTTTTTACCATTTGATTAATTGTCTCTGTATGACAAATTATTGATTATCCATTCCAATTAAACCTTTCTTCTCATTTTTATTTCAGGCAATAAAGAAACTATGACAATATTAACAAATCTTATGTTGGAATTTATTGATGAGAATTATTTTGTTATTGTTATTGTTGTTACTGTGTCCTAAATTTTCATAAGGCTATTTTTATAAATATAAAAACTTTATAAATAATTGAAAGTTAAAATATAAAATCAATGTGATAAAAATAATTATTACCAAATATATTCATAAATATTTGTAAAAATCTTGCAAAGGACTTGGGTCAACTCATGTCCTGTCTTTCTTCTATTTTTGGTAGTTCACTAGAACAATTAAGGGAATCTCAAAATAACGTCCCTCCCTCCCTCTGTCTCTCTCGTTGTTGGAAAGGTGTTCCACCCTCCCTCCCTCCTTCCCTCTCATTGTTGGAAAGGTATTCCATTTTTTTTTAATAAATGAAAATATCCTTTCTCTTTTCGGGTTATTAACTGTGCACCAAATAGAGCTTGATAAATGATGATATTAATAATAATTAGCTTAATAAATGATAAGAAAAGCTCTAAAATTTGCCTAGAATATAAAAGCCCACTCTTTTGTGGGTAAGATGAAAATCTTGATATTTAATATTTAAACTCAACAAAATATTTATTTGTTGGAAATAAAACTTATATATTTGTCAACTAATACATGTCTTGATTACAATATGAAAACTTTCTTTCCTAATTCATTATCTATATTGTTGGATCCCAATTCATCTATTGGTGCACATGTGTGAACAATGGATATTTTAAAACTAAGTCAAGTGAGAAAAAACTTATGTCCCCTTTTTTTCTTATCTTTTTATATATTTGAGGGTCTTGATTAAGTATCTATATAAAATGAATACAATAATGTAGTTTATATAAAGGTGCCTACTGTTGAGGAGTATCTGACAACATATATGAAGTTATAATGCTCATTGCATTTGTATAAAAGTGTAACATAACTTGCAACTCTGAATGATGTTGCAACGCATTCCATAATCGTGCAATGCATTGATGTACTACGGTCAGGTGGCTTACCAAGTGGGCTGAGGTCGGATTAACTAATGTTGGATAGTTATAAATAAGACTTAAATTGCCTAGTAAGCAAATTCTTGGTCTTGTCATTGACAAATCTATTGGTTTCTTTAATAGGTTGTGAGTAGATTAGGACTTGGGGTGAACATTTAGCTTTTGAAGATTCCTCTCCATGCCACATTAAGTCAGCAACAGGGTTGATTCGATCTAACTCAATATGTGTTCTAACTTTGTGAGTTGATGTGTCTGACTCAACTCATGACAAATTGGCATGTGATTCACTTCACCAATTAGCAAACATGCCTTGACCTATCGGATTTTCAAGTCAGCATCTATCAAATTTTATTATAAATCGTATCTTTTTTTACTCAAACCTAGTCATCATCGATTTTAAAATACTTTGTTTGAAATGATTAAAACTAATTTTTTTAATAAAGTAATTTTATTTTTTTGGTAAGTCATCAATAAATTTTAAACATCTGGCACCGATCTCGAGGCTTCACGTGAATCTCGAGACAACTTTTTTAAATAATGAACATTTAAACTTCAATTAAAAATCATTCATAACTCTGATTTCTTAAACTTATAGTCAAACTAACCAGCTAGACGATAGGGATACAATGACACCATGATTGGTCATATCCAAGTCAAATCGGGCTCAGATCGAGCCATTAAACCACTTTTAGAAGCTTTGGACAGCTAATTGAAAGGTTAGAGATTCGAAACCTAGCGAGCTTATAGTCATATCGAGTGTCTGGATGAGACGAATCCAATCGGCCCAATATCACTCAATTCCAACATAGTCAAGACACTCAAATGTCCATCAAACGTCATCTGATCCAGAGAATATTTTTGCGTCGTTCAATAAAGTGGTCCAGATTTCTTCCTTATTTGCAAATATGCTTCTCTTAGAATTAGGGCTGTCAAAATGGCTCGTTGTTCGCGAGCCGCTCGTGTTCGGTTCGTTAAGAAGCTCGTGTTTGACTCGGTCGCTAAGTTAACGAGCCGAACACGAACAAACAATATTTGTTCGTGTTCGGCTCGTTTTGGCTCGAAATACTACAAATCAATTATATATATCTTTGATGAGTAGTATTTTTCAAAAAATTAATTGACTACAAGGCTACAAAGATTTATAATCAATTAAAAGTATTGATGAAGAAAATAGAATAAAAATTATTAAATTAGATTCAAATGATGTTCTAAATATTACCCCAATCTTTAACATCTTATGACTATGTGATTAGGGTTATTAAAACGACTCTTTGTTCGGGAACGGCTCGTGTTCGGCTCGCTAAGAAACGAGCCGAACACTAACATATTTTTTTAGCTCAAAATATAAACGAGCCAAACACGAGCGAGACAAACATACTTTTTGAGCTCGAAATATAAACGAGCTGAGCTCAGGCTCGCTCGTGTTCGGCTTGTTTACACCCCTACTTAGAATCTATAAATAAAGCTCTTTCCCCTTCATAACAAAAGGGTTTAGTTATCAATTGTTGTCGACTATCGTCTGCTGAGATTCTTTTTGGGTCACCGCTCATCAATTTTTGTCGACTATCATCTATTGCCCCATGCTAGTTATAACAAAACTCATACGGAATCACAACATGCACTGCGGAATCCCAACATACGTTGTGGAATAATGAAGCAACACATCATCCTTAACACTTTGTGAGGTACCTCAAAGACGGTGAATTGAAGCTTCAGCACCGGCTCTCAACTACAATCACTCTCGGTCGTTGCGCAACAAACATTGTACATTGAATTATCGTGTAGTCATCACTTGGGACAAGAACTTGTATGTGTACTCACAAATTCATGGTGGATTGTTCTGATTGAGCTAGGCCCCGCTATTTTTTTCCACGTGGAAACTTCCGGTGTTTTACCCTTCTCATTAATTACGTGTGCGTATGCGTGTTGGATTTCATGCAACGTTAAGACGCTAAATAATCACTATACCACCGTGAATCTTCTGTCTCTCATCAATCTTATTTATCTCAAATAATTCAATAATTTTCATATCTATTTTATTTAATATTTTATTAAAATATTTCGATCAATTTTTTTTTTATATAGAGTAGTACTGAAATATTTAATGCTACATTAAAAATAGTATTATTATTAACCTTTTTTAAAAAGTGAAATGCACATTTCTATGTATAGGCTTATGCCAATAAAATGTTGTAAATATACATATCAAATTTGTGGCATTATATATAAGTAAATTCATAACAATTATGCGGTTTGTTCCGATCGAGACGAGAAAAGAAAATTTATTGGCGATCTCTTTGAGTAAAATATAATCAGAATAAATTTTCATTAAATTAATTTTAATACAAAAAGCAATATAAATTATGATTAACTAATTACATGCTTTATTCAACCCAAAGTAAATCTAATAGCTATAAAATTCACATGGCGCTCCACCTCCAAGTCTCTTGCTATGCACGATAGAGCCGAAAATCAGAGTTTTTTCATGACTTGTAAATATCTTTAAATTATTAGGCCTCATTTGAGAAGACTTTGAATCTCGATTGTGTTGCAGTGTGCAATGTCTGTGAACATTTTTATTTGGTGAAGCAGTGATTGCTGAGGCTCTCGAAATTGTTCACAAAAATGATAAATTTTATTTTTTTTAAAAGCAAAAAATATTGATAAATTTTAGTGAGTGGGTAAAAAGGATCCACTCATAAAGTATACAATCACATGTAAAAAAGGTCCAAAAGTACAAGTATACTCCAAAAGAAAAATAAACCCCAAAGCTTCAATACCATGCACAACATGAAATAAGGCCAACACAATGGAGGTCAGTAATGATGGAAGGGTTTTCCTCTCCCCCTCCCAAGGGTTCTAGAAAAGGGGTCCAAAAACAAACTGTAATCCGGGCTTTCACCTGAGATGATCAAACTGTCATCTTGTGAGTATTGAAGGTGAGACACTCCTTTTTTCTTTCTCCTATAGGTTTTCGGAACCTATATATGCATATTATTCAAAGCCTACAACTTCTTTTTGCATGAATAAGTGTATCGATCCTTGTTATGATTAATTATTGGAATGCACTCTATTATAACTCTATGCTGAACTTAAACATCAGTATTATCGTTCAGAAAAAAAAACAAATATATGTCTCTAAGTTTATCTATTATGAGACATAAAAAATAAAATTTCCTTTATACTTGGGCTTCAAATTGATTACGGATAATTTTTTATCTCTTTCTTATCGCCTTCTCTCTTCTCTTTCGTTCACTTGTTTCTTTTCTCTTCAACACTCCTTTTTTTTTTCTTAATCTCTTTGAGCCAAAAGAAAGCTTAAGAAGTTTTTTAGTTTTGATTCAAACCACATAAAGCTTGTTGTGGGCTACAAAAATTTGCACCTTAGCCTCCCTCAAGTATGAATGATAGCAATTATACTTTGATGTTCAAAGTTAAACTTTCAGAATCCAAATGAAATTGCAGATACGACACCACCGAGAAATCTCACCCTTTATTTTTTTAAGACTTTTATGGTTTGAGGTTCGAAATTTCTAATAGTCACAAGCAACTATAGTTAATTACCCATCCCAATAATGGGAGAGCACTTTTGATTGAGGCTTTTCATCAAACACAAAGTATTTAGACATAGCATATGTATAGTAGCAACAAATTTGGATTTTAAATTATGAAGTTTACCATCGTGAGCTTAGATAGGATGGTAGGGCAAATTATGACAAGCCTTATCAAAATCCAATAATTTTATTTTCTTGGCTTGTCATAATTCTTGATCTACTTAACTAGTTAGATTAGGTGAGTGATCGAATTTGATAGATGAATTCTTATTATTAGTCATGAGTTGATTTGTCCAAAGAATTTTTATAAACCTGGTATGCATATTTATCTAAGGGGACAAATTTCAGTTGAACTTGGTTAATAAAAGGATTTATGTCATATCAGATATATCATATGATTCACCACTTATAAGGAAATAAAATCATTTGGGAACACATGGGCTACGATCATAATCATAATATAGTGGAGTCTATTTGATCAAACCATTGAGTTAGGGAGCTCAGATCAAAACTATTTTATTTATGGAGCCAACTTGGATAATCATTTGGTCAAGAAACAACTGATGCACTATCAATAAATTTTCATCATCTAACATGAATTTCGAAACACGACATAAATTTTTAGTCAGTTTTATGAATAACGGATGTTCAAACTTCAATAAAATATCTAGAACTCAAATTTCAAAAAAATTATATTCAAACTGACATGTTTGACGAGTTTGACTCAATGACAACAATTTTGTCTAATCCAAGCCAAATTAAGCTCAAATAAAACAGTTAAACTATTTTTGAAATTTCATAGTACACAATTGAAAGGTTAAATAGTTTTGAAGTATCTCAACAGGACAAATCTAACAAGAATAATATCACTCAATTCTGATATCTTGAAGGAACTCAAATGCAAGCAAAATGTAGTCCGATTAAGGGAATCTCTCTAGTCTTCTGATTTCTTTTCTTATCAGTAGGGATGGCTCTCATAAACTTTATCAATAAAGTCCCACCTCTTTAATAAAAAGGAGGAGGACCTATAGCTAATCTTGAAGAAGGTACGAGAGAAAAGGAGCTAAAGCACGGTGTTGTTTATGCACCGAAGAATCAACAAATGTTTCACATTCATGTAATAGCAGACCATTGTCGATCACAAATCATTGGTCGCCTTCGACACCATCATCCACCCCCGACTTGTTGTAATGAAACCCTTTGTATGAATCGGAACAAGCAATGAGAGTAACAATTTACATCTTTGGTTATTGTTTAATTTAAAATTAAATATTAAAAATTTATAATAAGAAAATATATTTTTTATAATAATAAATATTTAAAAAACTATTCATGCCGAATTAAAAAGTAAATATTAAAATTTTAGAAAACATTACCATATATATATATATATTACAAGTGTAGGGATTTTTTTTTATATAATTTAATAATACAGAATAACCATCTATTATACAATAACAACAAAACATTTATCCTGTTAAGTGGGGCAGCTGCATGATTCCTTTTTCTCCATTGTGTCCTATTTAGTGTCATATTTTCATTTAATTCTAATAAATTATGATCATTTTTATAAAATATGCCCAAACATTTTTAGGTCTACCTCTGCCTTTCTTAACATAAGTCGAATCTAAAACATCTCTTTTAATCAGATCATGAGATAGCCGACGTTTAGTGTGCCCAAACCCTCTAAGACGACTCTCTTTGATTTGGTCCATCTTTGGAGCTACAGCAACTCGATCACAAATATATTCATTTCACATTTTGTCTCTAAGGGTAAAGCCGCTCATCCACCTAATCATTCTCATCTCAGCAACACTTAACTTAGTTCTAAACTTCTCTTTTAAAGGTCAACATTCAGTGCCATATAACATTGCATACAACCATCTAATAAAAATTTTCTTTCAGTCTAAGTGGTACTTTTCTATCACATAATAGTCTTGAAGCATTCCTCCACTTCAACCAAGTAACTTGAATTCTACTAATAAAATCCCCATCAATATCACCATCACTTTGACAATAGACTCAAGATATCTAAAGCGTTCACACCTTTTAATATTTTGATTACCCATAGTTACATTTCTATCATTGGAGTAACTACTATTAAATTTACATTCCATGTATTCAGTTTTAGTTCTACCCAAATGAAGACCTTTATACTCCAAGGTAGACCTCCATAATTCAAGTTTTTTCTGAGTTTTTTCTCTTGTCTTATCCACGAGAAGGATATCATCAGCAAAAAACATACACCAAGGTACATCCTCCTATGAGTGTCTAATAAGACCATCCATAACTAAAGCAAAAAGATAAGAAAATATTTGATCACTAATGTAAACCAAGAAAAATATGAAAATATTTGATCAATCCTCCTTCTACTCGAACACAAGTAACAATTTCTATTTACTTATCTTTAATGACTTGATTATAAGTCATAGCAACAACTTTATTCCAATAACTCTTCAAATGACATCTCTTAGAACATTATCGTGAGTTTTTTTCTAAATCAATAAAAATCATATGTGGATCCTCCTTATTATCTCTGAACTTCTCCATCAAACATCACAATAAACGAACATCGAAATTGATTATGAGAAAGCTTTGTAATAAGTCTTAACCTATGTTGAATTAACCTCTCCCATAATTTTAAGATATGACACCAAATTCATTCCTTTGCAATTTGCATACTCTCATGTATCTCTTTTATTCTTAAAAATGAGACCAAAATACTTTTCATCCACTCCTCAGTCATCTTTGTAGTTTATAAAATAATATTAAATTATTTGTTTAGTCAAGAAACTCCTAAATCTCCTAAATATTTCCACACTTCAATTGGAATATCATCAGATTCTACAAATTTTGTACCCTTGGTTTTCCTTAAAGCCTCATCAACTGAATTTTACTAATGCAACGATAAAAATGAATTATTTTTTTTATTATTAAGATCAATCATTATAAAGAAAATAAATTGTATTTAAATATTATAATTATAAAAGGATCCGTAACTTTGTATGCACATATGGATGACAATTTAATAAAAGCCTAACAAATTATTAATTAGTGGATTTCAAAATTCTTTGCTTATGTTTAGGTGAATGTAACCTAACAAGCTTCTATAATATAATTATTTTTCTAAAATATAAATATTATACTCATTTTAAATTAAATTTGTTAGAAATATAAATATTAACCTAACATGCCTATATGATACAAACACATATGTAGACGGATCTCGAACAAATTTGTTGAGGAAAGAAATTTCAAAATATGTTTAAGAGTAATCCAGAGCTAAGATTTAAGCAAACATACAATCGAATTGACCGGCTCGACGAGAATGACCCAATGATACTAAAATTGGTTAAATCCGAATCAAATTAAGCACCGATCAAAACGTTAAACCATATTTGAAAGTTTTGCAAGCACATTTTAAAAGTCAAATAGATGTCAAATTTGACGAGTTTATAGTCGAAACGAGCATCTCTGCGAGATAAATCCAATGAACTCAAGATCGCTTAATTCTAACATTATTAAAACACTCAAATATCCATTAAAAATTTTTTATCAAGGGAAGTCATTTGAGTCATTCGATTAAAGTAGTTTATATTTCTGTATTAATTGCACCTAAAACTTTATTATAAAATAAAGCCCTATCAATCTCATCAGGGAAGAAGGAGTGCTTGAGGCTTGAGGAACAACTTGAAGCTTTAAATATGAGCTAAAATTCAGCATTACTCCTGCAGCCATCAACCACCATTGATCATCACGTGTTGACTATCGTCGATCGTTGTCCGTCACCGCCCGTTTATCGCAACAATTTCATTCGAACGTCAACAATGAAATTCAGAAGAAATTGTAATATTTTCCCACTTGTAGGACAAGATGTCTAATCATCAACTTATATTAGATTTTTACAACTGCGTCATAATCCCATAATTTTTTTTTCTTTCTGAGTTTTCCATGTAAAAAATTTTGGGGTCTCTCTTAATTATTTTCCTTTATTTGAGTGTGTGATCAATTATTGTATAAAGCTAAAATGATAATTTATTATTCTATCATCGTCAATCTTCTAGCACGATCAATTATTATTTTTTTTTTTTGATAATTTATTATTCTATCATCGTCAATCTTCTAGCACCATCAATTAATATTTTTTTTTTTTTTTTGATGATATACAAAAATTTGAGTAATATAAATATAAAAATTAATTTAAATGTTAAAAATATAAATATATAAGAATGATGTCATATCCCTGAAACATTAGGGCCCACAACCACCTGCTTCTTTTGATTAAGAAGTAGAGCGCATCCGAAAAGTTACTCTAACCGTCCATATCAAAACCAACGGCATGGATACGGTCGATGCCCAGCCTCATGGTCGCATACGAGAAAACTAATCTTGCTATTACGCACCCCCAAAACGACCAAATTGAGGTTAAAATTTCTGAGCAAATTGTGTGCTTTACAAAGAGGGTTCTAATTTTTGGTCCTGTAGAAATGTGCCGATACTAAATTGCTTATAAACCCGAGAAAGACAGTGTGGGACAATCGAGTCGACTCCTCGCGAAGGGAAGCAACAAAATTACTATTATGCCAGAATGCTTAAATTGTTCTGATCTAATTTTAATTAAGCTTACAGACTTAATTAAGTAAAAATTAAAGGTTTAATTGCAAAATTACAGGTTAGCATATATGCTTCAAGAATTACGCCGTATTTGACTCATCTAACGGCTCCGGGAAACCGAGTTAATTCAAAAACAACGAAATCCTATCCGGGCTAGTATCTATTTTGAGAAATTCACCGAAAAATTTCTCTGCCCGTATAGAGATTGCGGCGGAGCGCAGCATTCCGCACGAAATCTCTATGCGACTGCTAAACTAATTGCCTTAGAAGACCCATCTGGTTAGGCGTTGTTTGATCCGCTGCTGAGGTGGACGGTGGATCTGAGTTCACTGATGGAATTATCATGCAAAGCGTCGCGTGGAAGTGTAATTAACTCGCTGGTTCACGTTAAGCTTGTGTGCTTCGCATTAGGGTGGCTAAATAAAGGGCGCCTACGGTTTTATTTCGAGTGGGAGAGAGGGCGGGCCGCTACAGATTTGTGGCTTGTGGGAAGCAGTGGGTGTCTTTTCTTCGATCTATCTTTTAGGGCGAATCTGCATGCGGTTTTGTTAAACATTTTCTAGGGTTTGTGCTTCTTTTCCGCTCGATATGTTTTTCTTATTGTAGGGTGCGATTTGGATTTTATGTTGGATCTTTGGGTTTAGGAGAGGTTCTTGTCATTTTTCTTGTTGTTAGCGTGGGTGTATTGATTTTGAGTGCAAGGGTTCGAGATTTCTAGGTCAGTTAATTAAACTTGAAATAGTGCTGCAGGCTTCAAGGTTGATAAGATCTCGGCGTTTGATTTGATTTTCCCCATGTTTGTATGCGTCAGAAGTCTTCTTTTGCATCCATGCATGCTAAAGGCCTATTTATGTTTTGATTTTTTCTTTTTATCGCTCTTTTTATGCACTTTTAAGTGGGCTGTTACTGCATTTCCTTTAATATTTGTGGTTTATTAAGCAGACATATGTTGATACCTGAAGATGATTGACATTACATTTTTCCCTTCAATGATGCCCGCATCTACACATCTTTTTCGTTCTGTAAAATTTTTATTGATTTTTATTCCTGAATTTCCTTTCCTTATAGTGTTTTTGGTTTTAGAAGCAGCATATTAGAGTTTGGACATTAGGTTTTCCCCTTTTATATCAAAAAGTATGATTTTCTGTGTTTTAGAAGAGATTCATTTCCTAATCGTAGAGGCGTCGTGAACGGGTACATACAAAACCCTAAACCCTAAAAACCCTAAACCTGTATATTTGTTTGATGCTTTGGGGAGATAAGCGGGCTGCTTATTTTTTGTCTGTTTAACTCAGATGTTCCTAATTCTTGTGCCTCAAAATGGCAATGTAATATCATTAGCTGGGATTATCTTATTGGCAATGTTTCTTGGCCAACGATGCTACTCTACATTGCTATATTTAACAATGTTTCGTTAGTTGCCATCCGTTTGTTTTAGCTGATGGTCTTGCTATGCCCTTTTCTAAGTTGTTCTTCGGAATCACTTTTCTTATTTGTTTTTGATTCTGTATTTTTATTTTATTTTGTTTATATTTTTATTTAAAATAATACATGTTTATGTTGCGAATAAATCCACTTGTTTGTATCCAAATGATTTGTTTTTCATAACAAAATTTAAAGGTGCATTTTACAAAAATATCGCTCAATTTTTATGTATTTACATGCCTAGCACATGAACTTTCCTTTTTTATATGTATACCACCCAAATCTTTCATAACACATCAAAATTATCACTATTTTGACTTTGAAAAAGCAAAATAAACTTTTTCATCCATTAGGTGGCATATATGTAACTTTAAGTTTATGTTTTAGATATGTAGATACATAGGAATTGAGTGGTATGTAGGTAAAGCATGTGAAAGATGTACGAAACAAACATATTTTTAAAAACTAAAGAAAAGAAAGAGTCATTTACATATATACCACCCCATGCATATGTATTTACTATCTAACACAAACTTTGTTATTTACATTTACACCGCCTAAATCTTTCATATCACATCAATAATATCTCTATTTTAACTTTTAAGATGTAAAATATACATGTTGATGCATGATTAAGCTGACATGTATGTAAAAATTGAAGTTTAGATGTTAAAAATGCAAATACATAAGAATTGAGTGCTATGTATGTAAAAATTGAAGTGTATATGTTAGAACTGTAAATACATAAGAATTGAGTGATATGTATGTAAAAATTGAAGTTTGGATGTTAGATATGTAAATGCATAAGAATTGTGTGGTATACATGTAAAACTTGCAGTAAAAGAAGTGATGTCAAACAACCCCCAAGGACTGAGGAAATGGAAGATAGTTGTATATAATTACCATACATTTACACCGCCTAAATCTTTCATATCACATCAATAATATCTCTATTTTAACTTTTAAGATGTAAAATATACATGTTGATGCATGATTAAGCCGACATGTATGTAAAAATTGGAGTTTAGATGTTAAAAATGCAAATACATAAGAATTGAGTGGTATGTATGTAAAAATTGAAGTGTATATATTAGAACTGTAAATACATAAGAATTGAGTGATATGTATGCAAAAATTGAAGTTTGGATGTTAGATATGTAAATGCACAAGAATTGTGTGGTATACATGTAAATCTTGCAGTAAAAGAAGTGATGCCAAACAACCCCCGAAGGACTGAGGAAATGGAAGATAGTTGTATATAATTACCATACAATTTATTAGGCATACACTGTACTAGCTTTGTATTTGGTTGTGGTCATAATAAAATTTATTTATTGGCTGGCTATACAATAGGAAGTGAATTCTTGTTGGGGGATTTTCAGATGCACTCCTGTTATCTTAATAATAGTATGAAATTTTTAAAAGAATATATCTGACGTGTCTATGTATTTTTCAAACACTGTTTACTCAATATAGGCGATACTAATTTAGCACCTCTTTTGTGTGATTTAAGATTGTTTGTGCATATTCATTTATTGGTCTCAAGTTGAAATGAAGTTTTGGGAAATTTATATACGTGCCATTACAATTTCTATTAATTTACATGTTTGACACCCAAAATTTGATATTTACCCTTGTCACACCTTAATGTCATAATCCTATGGAAGAAAAAGGTGTATTTTACTTTAAAAAAATACTTATGCTGGTATTTTTTATGTGATGTTGTAACTTGGGTGGTATGCTTGTAAATATGAATGTTTAAGTGCTAGATATGTAAATACATAAGAATTGTGTGGTACGCACATATATGCCTCTAAAATATTTTATTCTTTCCTCTTTTTAAGATTATTGTAGTTTATCTCTGTAGCAGTGGTTAGTCATTTTTTTTCTTTTTTTTCCTTTTTTTTTTAATATCAAGGTTTGGCCAATTTAACATTGTTATCATCCCTTCTTTTAGTTGGCTATTACTCTTTCGCTGGGATTAATGATTCTGTTTAGCTACAATGAATTGCTTGCAATTTGAAAATTGTGTATCTTTCTATATATCTTACTTTTATGAATATATACACCAATCATTTTATACTTGTCTTATCTTTCTTCCAGTATTATTAGTTTGAGAAATGGAAGCTCGAAATTCTGCAAAAGAGGAGGGGATGGAACTCCCACTTCCTCCTCCAGTTGTACCGTCTAACGTAGCTCCTATTAAAGTTCAGAATGACCACTCTCTTAATGAGCAACTGAAGAAAAAAAGGGTACCAATGGCAAGGCCTGGTTTTGCTAAGAAAGGCCAATCCATACCTCTTCTAACCAATCACTTCAAAGTTTCTATCCGCAATGTTGATGATTTCTTCTTTCACTATAGTGTATGTAGCCAAATTTGCTTTTTTGTATTTATTTTGTTAAACGATTCAATTTTTAGTTTTGAAAGGAAAGTTTGTCTTTTTAATTGATTAAAGGTCAACCTGAAATATGAAGATGATAGACCTGTGGATGGGAAGGGAATTGGCAGAAAGGTGATAGATAAGATGCAACAAACTTATGACACAGAGCTCGGAAAGAAGGGGCTTGTCTATGATGGTGAAAAGACTTTGTTCACGATTGGCCCGCTCCCTCAGATTAACAACGAGTTCACTGTCATACTTGATGATATGCCTTCAAAGAGGTAAATTTGTTTCTAATGTTTTTATCTTTTTTTTTTCCCACGTGTGCCTTCTGTCACATAGATGCCACTTAATTTATGATTTTACAGAAATGGCAGCCCCAATGGAAATGATAGTCCCAGTGAAGGCGAGCGCAAGCGAGCCAGGCGATCCTACAATGCCAAAACTATCAAGGTTGAACTTAGTTTTGCTGCAAAAATCCCGATGCAATCCATATCCCTCGCCATACAGGGCAAAGAGACGGAGAACACACAGGAAGCGTTGCGGGTGCTTGATATCATTTTGCGACAACATGCTGCGAAGCAGTACGCATAAATATTTCATTGCACATTTACCTTGAATTTTCTTTGGATTGATGAAATTGATTGTTAATCTAGTTTGTAAAAAAATTCATGTAGGGGTTGCCTCCTTGTGCGCCAATCATTTTTTCATGATAAGCAATCGAACTATTCAGATTTGGGAGGTGGTGTATTTGGATGTAGGGGATTTCATTCAAGTTTTAGGCCTGTTAAAGGAGGCCTTTCCCTGAATGTTGGTATGCTTCTACCTTGCTGGGCACGGGGGGTCAGTGCTGCATTTCATTTTCTAATTCATGAATAAATTTTCATGGTTTATGATTCCACTATGTTTTGCAGATGTATCTACTACTATGACTGTCAGACCGGGTCCTGTTGTTGATTTCCTTATTGCGAATCAAAATGTGAGGGATCCGTTCCAAATTGACTGGGCAAAAGTAAGTGAAGATTATTGTCATTTCTTTGTTTGGTATAGTGTTTTTGTTAATATTATTAATATGTGAGTTATTCATGTGATTATGAAGTGCAAATATTGGTGGAACTTCTGCTTGTTTTGTTTGCAGGCAAAGAGGATGCTAAAAAATTTGCGTGTTAAGGTTGGAAATTTGGAATACAAAATTGTTGGTTTGAGTGATTTGCCATGTGACCAGCAGATGTATGTTTTCTTTTTTAACATTAGTTCATGTAAGATGGCTTAATACTTCTATTAGTTATAATGGTTATATTACTCTTAAGAGTTTAGGTCTTGCACTTGTATCTATGATTTTGTATTTTTCTGTACAAATCAACAGATCGATACAAGTTAGTAGATTGGCATTTGCTATTTTGTTTTAAAATTGGAGTGTGACATGCCAATCTTCTTTTCATATTAAAAGTAACTTCAGCAGTAATATTGATTTACAAGTAGCAAATTTACCTTTTTTGTTTTTAACTTATTATTTTTTAGATGTTTTATTGGGACATTCAACAGATATTTAACCAATTAAAATTTGTTCTTAGGTTTACTCTCAGGCAGCGAGGTGACAGTGGGGACAATGCTTTGGAGATAACTGTATATGATTATTTTGTATCACATCGCGGGATTCCCTTAAATTATTCTGGCAGACTCCCTTGCATTAATGTTGGAAAGCCGAAGCGACCCACATACTTCCCAATTGAGGTTTTTTTTCCCTTTCATTAGTTGCATTCTCTTTCTTACTTATCTTTGAATCTTTTTTCTAGTAATAATTTTATTTAGTAATCCTTTTTTTACACAATCTGTTCTTGCATTTCTAAAGAATTAAAAAAAATCATTTGTTTGATGCACTAGCTTTGCAATTTGGTCTCTCTGCAAAGATACACTAAGGCACTGACAGTCCTTCAGCGGGCATCTCTTGTTGAAAAATCAAGGCAAAAGCCGCAGGAGCGGATGTCATCGTTAAGTAATGTGGGTTTTAAAGAGCTGTGAATGCTAGTTCTCCTTGCTCGTTACATACATTTAGCGACTTTTTTTTTTCTTACAGGCTTTGAAATACAGCAATTATGATGCTGATCCTATGCTGCAAGCATGTGGAATTTCTATCAACACCAACTTTACACAAGTTGATGGTCGTGTGTTGCCGGCCCCCAAGGTTTGCGCATTCATTCATATTATTACTGTTTTTTTTTTTTTATAATTTCTATCAACTTAATACAATTCATTTCTTTCTTAAGAATTGTAATGTTTTTCTTTTCTATAGTTGAAGGTTGGCAATGGTGAAGATTTTTTTCCTAGAAATGGTCGATGGAATTTCAATAATAAGGTTTTCTTATGCATACATAATATGCTGTAATTTTTTATTGTTTGTAGCCCAACTCTCTTCTTTCTCAAGATTTTACATCCCTCACCAGAAATTGATGCAACCTGCCAAAGTAGAGCGATGGGCTGTTGTCAACTTTTCTGCCCGATGTGACATTAGCTCTCTCATAAGGGACCTAATCAAATGTGGAAACATGAAAGGAGTTGTATGTTTTCTAATTGTTATTTGCATATTTCTATTCATATTGTCGATCCATTACTTGATAGCTAACATAGATTGTGCTAATCAGTTTGCAAAGAACCTTGTTCATTTTTTTTCTATTGTTTTGACAGCTTGTTGAACAGCCATTTGACGTTTTTGAAGAAAATCCTTCTGTGAGAAGGGCCACTCCTCCTGCAAGGGTTGATGAGATGTTCGAGCAAATTCGAACTAAACTTCCCGGGGTTCCAAAGTTTCTTCTTTGCCTTTTACCTGAGAGGAAAAATTCTGACCTTTATGGTTTGGTTCTCCTAAATCATTTAAACTTTTATGGAGCTTTCCATTATACAACTATTTGACGGCGAACATTTTCTAATTGTTAGGGCCTTGGAAGCTCAAGTGCCTTTCGGAGTTTGGAATTGTAACACAATGCATTGCACCGATGAGAGTCAATGACCAGTATTTGACAAATGTCTTGTTAAAAATCAATGCTAAGGTGGGCCTTTTGGCTATTTCTTTTATTTTGTCCGTTTGTTCTTGTTTGGTCTTTTTTTTTCAATTAATTTTTATTTTTTCTTCAATTTTCAGCTTGGCGGCTTGAACTCACTGCTGCAAATTGAAAATACATCGGCTAATCCTATTATCTCAAGGGCTGCGACAATTATATTGGGAATGGATGTTTGCCATGGCTCTCCTGGACGGT
This sequence comes from Phalaenopsis aphrodite, assembly GCA_003013225.1. Taxonomy (NCBI): domain Eukaryota; kingdom Viridiplantae; phylum Streptophyta; class Magnoliopsida; order Asparagales; family Orchidaceae; genus Phalaenopsis; species Phalaenopsis aphrodite. The sequence continues at coordinate 511,586 of NEWO01000044.1, read as the reverse complement.
CTGACGTGCCTTCAATTGCAGCAGTAATTTCTTAAACTCAGTTATCAAGTCATTTGCTCTGATAATCTTGTGCGTTTGCTCTAGAAAATGTTGTTGGAGTTTACAGTTAGAAAATTGAGTAATCTTTAATATTTTTGTTCTACTTAGCAGCTAATTTCTGACCTTTGCTTCCCCACTGATATTCATCTTCCTCTTTTTGTCACCTATCATGATAGGTTGTTAGTTCAAGGCAGTGGCCACTGATTTCGAAGTATAGAGCATCAGTAAGGACGCAGTCTTCGAAGGTAGAAATGATTGATTCTTTATTTAAGCCATCCGAAAAAAACGAAGATGATGGCATAATCAGGTAGGTATTTTTTTATCATTCTTTATTGAAGCTTGTTTCCTTCCTTTCTGATAAAAGGATTGCATTTTTTTTTTAATTACCTTTTAACGCTTGTGAATTCACGTGGTTTAAAATCCAGGGAGCTACTTCTTGATTTTTACACCAGTTCTGGGAAGAAAAAGCCAGATCAAATCATTATTTTCAGGTAAATTAATATTTTATGTTTGATGTTCTTATTTTTTCTTTTTATTTTTGCTCACAATATCTGAAATTTTATTTTGGTTCTATGTCTCGAGGATCATTTTTATACTTTTTGTTACACATTGATTAGGGATGGAGTAAGTGAATCTCAATTCAATCAGGTTCTGAACATTGAGTTGGATAAAATTATTGAGGTGAGCTTGTTAACAGTAAAAAAATTCCATAGCCATGAAAAAAAATTTCACGCTGGAAGTTCTATCCACCTTTATTGAGCAGGGCTTTTCATGATTGTAGGCTTGCAAGTTTCTTGATGAGCAGTGGTGCCCAAAGTTTACCTTGATGATTGCACAGAAGAATCATCATACAAAATTTTTTCAGGCTGGAGGTTCTCCGGACAATGTTCCTCCTGGTACATCTTATTTTATTGTCTGAATCATAATAATAGCTGAAAAGTTTATTTTACTGCCGTTTCCAGTTGGCTTGAGAATGACCCTGTACGCTCTGTAGGGACTGTGGTTGACAATCAAGTTTGCCATCCAAAAAATTATGACTTCTACATGTGCTCTCATGCGGGAATGATTGTAAGAGCTTTGGAACTCTTAGTTTATTGCTGTTTTAATTTTTTTTCTTTATCTTGTGTATTGGTGGTTAGTTTAAGTTTGACCTCTTATCTGAATTTTGCTGCATAAATTAGGATTCAATTGTCATGTTCATTATACTAATTTTATATTCTTGTATTAGACTGAATATGGTAATTATTTTGTTTTTTCTCCCTTTAATTCTCAAGGGTACAAGCAGACCAACTCACTATCATGTCTTGCTTGATGAAAATGGTTTCAGTCCTGATGATCTACAGGAGCTTGTCCATTCACTCTCCTACGTGTAAGTTGTGTTAGTTCATGTTGTAGTATTGTATTCAAATATAAATTCCAACGCTCACTCTAAATTCGGTTTTTTATGATGACGATGTCAGATATCAAAGGAGCACAACAGCAATATCTGTGGGTAGGTTTCTTCATATGGCCTGTTAGTGGCTTTTTTTAGCCTTATTTTTTAGAACGAAGTATTTTATTATTTCTGATTCCAGTTTTTTCATCACTTACTGTAACCTGTGTGTTGCACATACCTGATCTTGTGTGTCCAAACCATGCCCATTTTGTCCTGTTTTAAATTTTTGTTGCGTCATTTTCCTTTTTTAAGTTTACCCCCTCATTTTGTCCTTTTTTAAATTTGTTGCTTCATTTTCTGTTGAAGTTTATCCCCTCATTTGGGAATGAAGATGATCATACAAATATCTATTACTTTTAATTTACTCATTGCAGAGAAATGATAAATTTTTATTTCTATACCTAGTTTTTAAATCATAAACTTCAAATAAATGGCCCAAAGCTTTTACAGGACTTCCCTTATATTTTCACATCAAACAATTGTGTATTTTTTGTAATAGTTTCAGTTTCATGTTATGGCACCCGACTTTAAAACCTCACCTGAAGAAATTTGGCCAGTTTAATTTTGGGGTCCAGTTTGGGTTCAGGTTAGCCCAAATGTAACTTGAACTTGATCATATTTTACCCAAGTTGATCCAAATGATCGTAATATCTCGTGTTAAATTTCTGTGTTTGGTTTGTTTAGGTCGGTTGAAAGTAAGGTTCAGAGGTCCAATTTGTTGGGTTCGGGTAGTATTAGTTCAGTTTGGGTTGATTTTGGGCCAGACCCAAACCTGACTTGTAAACTCCAAATTGACCACCCCTAAGCTTTTCAATAAAATTGTGCTCAACAAATGTTAATATGGTTATTTTAGGTTTAATTGGTTGGAATTTGAATTTGCAATAGCTTTTTGACTCAAACTTCAGGTTTTTTTTTTTTTTGTTGTTGTGCATTTTGAACTACACCTGTTAAAATCCTGTTCGGTAGACATATATGCCAGGGTAGTTTTTTTTCTCAGTTTTTCACAAACTACTAGAACTCTTATAACTCGTTTAATGTTTGATTTTTTGTTGGTAGTAAAACTGATGTGTTTTAGAGATGTGGTATTTGCATACATACAGCCCAATTCCTATGTATTTACAAATCTAACAGCTAAACTTTATTATTTAGGTTTATACCGCCCAAATATTTCATCTCATAAAAATACCTCTATTTTAACTTTTAAAAAGTGAAACCACCCTTTCATGTATTAGATAAGGTGACATATAGGTAAAAGTTGTAGGTGAGATATATAAATATATGCGGATTGAGTTGTATGTATGTTGATCTTCCATCCAAATTTAACGAGTCTTTTTCATGCGCTTACATTTGACGTGATACACAAATTAATTGTGTTTTTGTCTGGTAATTGGCGACGATCAGATTTTATGGCTACCGCTTGCCATATTTTTGTTTATATGCTTATTTACTTCCTATCAGTTTTTTTTATTCCAACTCGTGCTCAAAAGCTGGCCATTGCATTAACTTGTATTTTAATTCACCTGCTCTATGAACTCCTTGTAAAGTTCTGTCAATGCCATCCCATCAAGGTGCACTATATATATATTCAAGCACACCCAAATTAGTTTTGAAATTGTTTTGGCATATCTTACTATATTGTAGCATGTTATCTTGAAAAGATGTTATGCTGGTCAACCATCTTTCATAAAGATACTGTCATATATGAAATATCTCTATGAATTTTAAATATAACAATATCAATAATATGAACTATAGCTGATGATTAATTTTATATACTTCTGTACATTTTATTTCAGTGGCGCCCATATGTTATGCCCATCTTGCTGCTGCACAAATTGGCCAGTTCACCAAGTTCGAGGACAGGTCTGAAACCTCTTCAAGTCAAGGGGGTTTCACTGCCCCTGGTGTTGTGCCTGTTCCTGAACTCCCGCGTCTACATGAGAATGTTCGGAGCTCAATGTTCTTTTGTTAGGAAAGATCCCATTGCCTCTTTAGTTTCCCTGCTTAAGTTTGTGTGTACGTAGCCACGTTTTAGTTTTTTAGCTGTTTTGATGTTTAGACCATATATACAAGGTAGCTGTTTTCGCAGGCACTCCTGCGGTGGTATTGTTTTGTTGTTTTGTGAAAAGAGGCTTTGCCTAGGGCCCAAACAATTGGGTCAAATTTTCCGCTTTATTTCATCGGTTAGTGATGATAGAAACGGGTTCGCATTTTTTCTTTAATTGCATGGCCTATATTTTTCTTCGATTTCATTTTTCAATTTTTGTTTAACCAAAACCTTGCATCATTTCTAGACCAGATGTACAATTAATGCCAAATTTTGAAATCATTTTGCCTGTCAAATGAAGCACCGAATCTTCTGATCTGAAGTTTATATGAAATGGGATTAGATTACTTTTAGTGTTATTAGACTTGTATTTTTAAGATGTTCAGTTTAACTATAACTCTGTTAAGAGCTATAATTCTGATGACCATGAATTTAAATACAAAGCATTTTATTCCAAAATGCACCGAGATTCATTTATTGTTCAAAAAAGATTTCTGGTGATATTATCATAAACATTTCTTGGTGAAGTATCAATTATTATTTTTGAGCAATTAATGAGTTTTTTTTTTTCATTTTTTCGAATTTATTTTATGTATATTGCTATTTAATCGTTGTGATGCTTTATCAGCATACTATAATATATATCTAACAAGTGTTTTAAAGCTTTTCTTTTAAGTTAGGTTCTTTCTCTTCTGCACAACACAAACTAAATAAAATCATTTTCTATCCATTTAACGCCAGCTTTCAAACAAAATTTGCATTTTTTTATCATATTTTAAACCAGTCGCACAATATTTACACTTTTTTTTTTTTACATCACCTTCCCTCTAGCTTCATAAAATCCTCTAATTATCAAATCACATTCATTATGTTCTTCTATATTCTATTATACCAAAAAAAATTTTATTAAAAAAAAATCCCCATCCTCCGCTCTAAAGCATCCTGTACATAAAGCATTGATTTTGAGGAAGAAAGACTACATTGGATCAAAACTACCCTTGATAATGTATTGCTAAGAGTATTTCCATGTGCTTGATGTGTATGAAAAATATATTAGCATGAGTCTCGAAGTAATCCAATGATCAGGTATGAGAATGATGAATGGAGGAACTTATTGACATTCTATCAATACACGAGCAATAACAGAGCTCATGATGTTGAACGTATGACCAATGGCCGAAAGGCTGGTCAATCGATCGAAGACTAGACGACCCACTTGAAACACACTGTTCGGAAGCGGTCCACAGACCAAAAAAATACCCTCTAGCAAATATAACTCGACCCACTTGAAACACACTGTTCGGAAGCGGTCCACAGACCAAAAAAATACCCTCTAGCAAATATAACTCGCATATGTAATGAACCAAATATGTAATGAACCAAAACAACTCTCGTAGAGCCAATGATTAGAGGGCATAAATATAATCTTAGATTCTCACTCCTTGTTTACAAATAAGGGGTCATTTTCTCGAATAAAAGTTGCACTTTTACTAATCACTAGTGTCTTTCTCTAGCTTATTATCTCATCTTTAACACTCATTTTTTTGGGTGTGCTTTCCGGACAATTTCGAATTCAACACTTAGAGAATAAATGAAAGATAAACTAAGAGGATATTATACTAATAGACAAACATTAATAAAATGAAGAGAATTTTTTCTAATCACAAAGATTAAGCGTCCTCATACCAACGAGTCAATTCATCTCAGACCACCAAGCCAATGGGTAGCTCTCACTAGTCAACAACGAGAAGCCCACAGTCTTTTTTCCTCTATAGCCTGTAACAGAATCGTCGCCTCTTGGTCCTGTGATAGCCGGGCTTCAACGAATCCTTGAGCAGGTTGTTCGACCGGATAATCACGGGCTACAACAGGAGATCGGGTAGAAGCACTAGTGGTTGGGTCACCCAACTTGCTTCCCCGCTCCTTCTGTTGGAGAAGTTGAAGTGAGTCAGACGACACAACTTCATCTCCCAAATCTTCCACCTATTTCTTCTTGTGAGTGAGTTTCTTAACCTAACTTTTACCCTCAGACTGGCTCCCACATTCTGTTCTCTTTGTTTCTCCCGAGCATCTTCTGGCCCTCGGATTGACTTTCTCCTTCTAGCCTCTTCATACCCATGGACCTCTTCTCGCCCTCGAGCCGACTACCTCTTCTTGGCCTTTTCTTTCACTCGAACTCCTTAGGGCATAGTCGATATGCGAATAGTTTGTAGGCCTTTATCATAATCCCCTTAGTGGGTATATCCTTTGCAGACTTCTTACCACTCGCCTTGAAATCACTCTTGAAGTCGATCGATTGAGAGTCATAGATTCAAAAACAATGTGGATAACAAAAATGCCAATCACAGCTTATTTATATAGGCCATGGGCATGAAATCAAAAAAGTGCAATTATTAAAGTACTGATTTTAAATAAATGAATATACTTTTTGCATTTCATTATCTTATTTTTATTGTGTTTGTAACTTAAAAGAAATTTGAAAATAGAAAAATTATATATATGCGTCAACATAAATCTCGAGGAGATCTAATAGACTAAGAGATAAAAATGTATGATCAAGAGGGCTTGCCAAAAAAAAAGACCAAAAGTTTCATCGCCATCCGGCTCTCACCTCAACATTGTTGGTCATCTTATAAGAGCATGCGAGACTTTTTATGATGAGGTTGAAAGGTTTATCACGATATACATCATGAACACCTCAAAAGACCTTTGTTAGGGGTGAGCCACCTGTTGGATTATGATGATTCATCTTTTAATTGTAGTTGTACTCTGTAATACGCCACAACAAAAAAATGTAGCTTATATTTAAAATGTATATAACCTAGACTTAAGAAAACATACATATAAATATGACATGCGGGATATTCTACTGGTTTCTATTCAGCTTCAATATATGACCTCTTACCTTCTAAATCATCTCATATTGTATAAAGTTTTTATAGACTAAAAGTATATAATGAAAGCAAACGTGCATAGAGACATTATACGCCATAAAAACTTTCAAGACATTTATTTTTAGCCTAACACAATACGGTACTGGAACCATTAATGTAGTGCTTTTAAGAGCCTAACACAATACGGTACTGGAACCATTAATGTAGTGCTTTTAAGAGCATTAAGGAAAAAAAAAACACCAACAAATATCTCTATCCTAGTGCATATAATCACAAGCAATATAGCTTTAGTAGCCCATCAATACGTTACTTAACAAGCCAACAGAAAAGTAGGTGCTTTAGTACGTAATAATGTGATGTCCATGTTATCATTGTTTTATTAAACAGGGTGGATGGTTTCAAGTTAAATCAATAATGACTTATTCAATTTATTAACACATTGTAATGAGTTAAGGTTTCATCATAAAGTGTTATAAGAATCCAAAAGTGAATGACCCGACCCACAATTACACAGATATTTATGTTCCTTAATATGCCAAAAACTTGACCTAAATTATATTTAGCGGCTAGCTAGAACAAATGTAATATAATAAAAATTAAAGAAATAATTTTTTCATTAGGGGTACTATGCAAGTATACATATTATTTTAAGTAATATAGAGTTTTCTTTAAAAGCCCCAATATCGATCCCACGAGGAAGCCGAAAATAAGTAAACAATAAAATGAAATATAAGAATTTTGACTTTAAGAAAACTTTACTAAATATTACAGCAACTATCTAAAGTTGAAAATTAAGTTTACTAAATTCTACTACATGCAACTAAAAGTAAATGTAATGACTTAGACAATGTATAAAAAGAAACTTTCTCCTTGCCAATAATTCATAATCAGAATAGGATTTCAAAATTTGTTTTGAAACTTAAATGTGATATTGTGACAAATAGGAACATACATATTTCTTTACTTTCTCTCAAATTGTGCAAAGAACATTGTCAAATCTAAAGTTGGTGTCGGCCTCACTTTTAGATTACCCACTGTGTCATCTCTATAGAACTTATCAATGACTCTTAGTTCCAATTTCTAGACCAAATTGATAAAAAAATCTTGTTTGTCACTCTAAAAACATCAATTTTACGCTCATCAAATCTTATCTCCATATCTAATTGCACCCCCCTTTAGACGATCACGACTGCTCTTTCCAAAGCAGAATGTGATAGTTATAAGTTAAAAAATCTTAGCCCTTTCGGGTCTATAATTTTTTTAGCATATTTTAACAATACAAGTGCCTAATTTGTAAAGTAAATGAAGGACCGGTAAAAATATCATCACAAATTTTTTTAGGTATAAAAGTTCTAAACAAAATCAAAATCACTTAATTACTTCATGTTGCAAGGAGAAAGAAAAAAAAAATGCTCACGAAGCATGGGGATAACAAAACAAAAAATATTTATAAAACTCCAATCCAAAGTACAGAACCTAAAGACAAATATACAAATACTTATTTGAAATGTTTCTCCAAACACTCTTTTGAAGTTCTTTGACTTCTCTGACTCTACTAACACTTACAAGATTCACAAACTCCAGAAATAACAAAGACCCATAAAGAAAAATTTTTACACTTAACACACTCACACACTATGAGACTCTATATATCCAACCCTCCTAACCCTTTGAAATTAATCCATATTTATAGAGTTTAGAAAATGACCAATGGTTGCTTCATATATCTCTTCAAATTGATCTCATTCAATAAATCTTCTAGAAGCAAACCGCGACGCCTAGGGGCCCAACTGTCGCGCCTAGGCGCCAGTTTGACAGGTTTGATATTTTTCTTCAAATTAGTTTATTTTGCTCATTTTTTATATATTTTTGCTCATTTTTACTCTTAAACTCTTTTTTTTACACCTGCAATCAAAAACATAAAAATACATTTCATTAAAGTATAATATTCTAAAAAAATGAATATAAAATGTGCATAAAAAATAGGTAATTTTAAGGTAGATCAATGAACACAACCCATATAAAAGTTGGTCATGTCTTTGCAAAGGTCTTAGAACATATGATTTAAAAGGAGATGAATTAAGAAGCAAGAAGATAGTGATAAAACTTCTCCAAGTTCAGGGTCCTAAATCTAAAAACTAGAAAATGATAAGATATTAATGGACTGAAAGATAGTCCATATCATGATCTTAGCTCCTAGAATTAAGGGATATAATATGCCCAAAAGAGCATAACTAAAATTAACTAGTCCCAACAAACTTAAAATCATTTAATATTCAAGAGAAAAAGACTAAGTTTAAGACTAAGATCATTATTAAGGCCCACTAGACTTAAAAGATGGCTTTCACTCATGTTTTTTTTTTATAAGTATTAAGATAATTGAAAGACGTTATTTTAAAATATCCCAAGGACTTATGGACCTCATCGAAGAGTAAATTTAGCCATGTAGTGTTTGAGTCACTAGATCTGTGTCCTTAAAATATTTGTATTATTGTGTTTTAACAATCTTACAAAGTTTTAGTAGCTCCTTGAAAGTTTAAAGCCAAACCTAACAATGACATCATGATGTGCATGTCATAAATGATAGCCGCTAACATGCAATCTTGAACCCAATGAGACCCACATCTCACACATAAAATAATTAACCTAAATCATTTGATTAAAGATCAAATGGTTTAGATCATGTGTGTTGATGGTGAGCATCGATTCATTATTATTTAATAACCGCATTTGCGTTCCAATGTGCCTATGATACTCATCTTTACCTATTCAACAAGTGGGTGTAAAATCAAAGACTAGATCATGTACAATGTGTATCCATTGATCAATCATAAAGAAAGGCTAGAATGCAAGAAAGCATAGTACAGTCAAAGTTATGATCGACAGAATTGAGTAGCGAGTGTATGTTCTTGTATACTTGCAAAACTAAAGGGCAAACTACCTCATATGGGGTTGAGGAAGACAACGATTTTACAGTCACACAAATATACCTCACAAGTAATTTATAACAATAAGCATGAGAATCAACTAACAAATTCTAGCAAGCCCACACACTAATCCAACAATCAATGCAAATAAATTCTTCATTGTGTGTGCAAGTAGATTGTGCAAAAGTCTGTATAATAAAATCAACAAACAATGAAATTTGCAATGGAGTCCAAACAAGTGATGGATTGAAGCATGGTGAGTCATATGCAACAACCTTAAATGTTTTAACCCAACACAACCTTCAGCTCGAGTAAGCAAATTGAAACCCTAGAAGACATGCTAATCCAACTATCAAATAATGAGAACTATAACACCATAAAAATGATGCTAATCTAAGGCCTAATTTTAAAGCAATGACTTAAACACGCCATTAAGGCTATGACATGGTTGTAAAGTCATGCTTGGAAAGAACAATCACCTAAACTAATCTAATTGAATTTGCACCATGATATTACGTCCATATACAAATACAGGATATAATCACTTTAACAATAAAAGGAAGGGTATTTTTCCATAACTGCTAAAGAAAATGTAGCCCGACCATAAATGAACATAATATTTAACTCGTGTAAATTTGAATTTACTTATCTAGTTCTTAGTGAGATATATACATAAATTTAATATGTGAACTCATGACATTATACATATGTAAATATTAGTTTGAGGTTTTAATAATTTTATAAAACACTCGTTAACAGACAAGACAAACAGTCCAATACTGATTGCAGATCCCTGATCCATGAAATGGGCTAAAGTTGCTTGTTATAAAATCTTATTTTAAAGAGAAGTCGTGCAATATATTTTAAGAAAAATTTTCCTTATAGTTGTTTTTAGATTGCTTAAATATTAAGATAAAATATTTAACAACTTAGAAACAAAACGATAACACATCAAGCTAATTATATCACAATCAATAAACTTATTGAAAATGAAACATTTTTAGGGCATTATTAATTACGAAATCACAATAAATCAAAACAAGAAATGTGAGATGTCTAAAAGTGTAGTTGCATTATGTAATACTTGACAAAAGAAAAAAAAGAGTAACTTAGATTTACTAGGTATATAACCTAGCCATAAGAAAACAAATATAGAAGTATGACGTGGGATATTATGTTTGTTTCCATTTAGCTCAACATATGACCTCTTACCATCTTAATCACTCATATTCTATAAAGTTTTTATTAGACTAAAAGTATATAATTAAAGCAAACGTGCATAGAGGCACGCTATGTTATAACTTTTCAAGGCATTTATTTTTAGCCTAGCACAATACGGTACTAGAGCCATCAATATAGTGCTTTTAAGAGCATTAAGAAAAAAAGCACCTATAACAAATATCTCTATCCTAGTGCATATAATCACAAGCAATATAGCTATGCTAGTCTATGGGTACATTACTCAACAAGCACAAAAGAAAAGTATGTGCTTATCATATCATCAAATGTTTGATAAGTTAGTACGTGGTATTCTAATAAACAATGTGATGTCCAAGTTATCATTATTTTATCAAAGAGGGTTCAAATTCATTAAATAGGGATAGTTTCAATTTAAATCAATGATGACTTATTCAATTTATTAAGACATTGTTATGAGTCAAGGTTTCATCATTAAGTGTTACAAGAACCTCAAAGTGATGAACACGACCCATATAAAAGTTGGCCATGTCTTCGCAAAGGTCTAAGAACATATAATTTAAGAAGAGATGATTTAAGAAATGAGAAAATGGTGATAAAACTTCTCCAAGTTTTTAGTCCTAAATCTAAAAACTAGAAAATAATAAGATACTAATAGAGTGAAAGATAATCCATATCATGATCTTAGCTTCGGGAATTAAGGGATATGATATGCAAAACTGAACAATGGGATTAAACCTACTATGGGATCCTAACTTCCTCATCTAAGGGCATGTGGATTTTAATAAGCCATAAAGATGGACATATAAATTATACCTTAAAATGGGCCATGCTATCTTAGAGTTAAAAGAGTCCAACAATATAGACATTCGAACCCAAGTTGGAGAAATACATCATTATGCCCAAAGGAGGATAACTTAAATTAATCAAGACCCAACAAGCTTAAAATCATTTAAGACTATTAAGACAAACCAGTAGTCTGTCTAAATCAAGTAGAATATACCAGTGTAGAAAACTAAGTCACTTAGGTTCTATTAGGATAAGGCTAGAGTTTCAAGGGCATGAAATTAATATATTGTTTTGAGGCATTATAACATTTCTAAAAATATTCATTAGTCTACTTAAGATAATTTGAGGAAAAAAAAAGTTTAAGGTTACAATCATTGTTAACGCCCAATAGGGGTTTAAAATAAGGCTTCTGCTCATATGTTTTTATATTTTCAAAGTAATAAGATAACTGAAAGAGGTTATTTTAAAATATCCTAAGGCCTTACGGACCCCATGGAAGAGTAAGTTTAGCCTTATGGTGTCTTAGACGCTAGATACGTGTCCTTAAAATATTTTTACTATTGTATTTTAACAATCTCACAAAGTTTTAGTAGATCCCAAAATGGCTAAGCCAAACTTAACGTTGACATTGTGATGTGCATATCATACATGGTAACCCACTAACATGCAATCGCGAAACCAATGAGAACCAATTCTCATACATAAAAGAATTGACCTTAATCATTTGATTAAAGATCAGATAGTTTAGATCATGTGTGTTGATGGAGAACATTGAATCTTTGCGATTGAAAAACCTATGTGTGTTCTCGTGTGCCTATGACACACATCTTTGCCTGAACTATACATGGGTGTAAAATCAAAAATTAGGGCATGTACAATATGTGTATCCATCGATCAATCATAAAGAAAGGCAAGAAAACACAACCTAGTCAAAGTTATGATCGAAAAAATTGAGTAGTGAGTGTATGTTCGAAACAAAACAAATGGGTAAACTACCTCACATGAGGTTGAGGATGACAACAACATCACAATCACACAAATATCCCTCAAAAGTAATACATACCAAATAAGCACGTGAAACAAGAAACAAATTTTAGCAAGCCCCCACTCTAATCCAACAATCGATGCACATGAAATCTTCATTGTGCATGCAAATAGACTGCAAAAATTAGTATAATAAAATCAACAAACAATGGAATTTGCAGTTGAACCCAAAAAAATGAAGGATTGAAACATGGAGAGTCTTTATGCAATAACCTCAAATGTTATGACCCAACACAAACCTTCAGCCCTAGCAAATGGATACTGCAGAAGTCAGTCCAAACTTGAATAAATAATTAATTCATAAGGACTTATGACCATAATATGTTAATCAATTGAGATCTCAAAAAATTTATGCAGCGAATGCCATGTTAAATTGGTGAAAATATTTTAAATTAAAAAAATGAAGCTCAGCATAACCTATACTAAGAAAGACCTTAAAATGAGTAAATCAAACCCAAAAAAACTTTAGCTCCAGAGATTATAAATCTAAATGTCAATAATAAAAGGCTTAAACCAAAATAAATTGCTAGCATATGAATTTATGCAAATTAGTTCTTCTTTCATTACTGTCATTTCTTTTGTATAATAATTTTTATAAGCCCTATCATAATGATCAAAGTCGAAGCTCTCAACTTTCAGAAGACTAAGAAAAACAAAAAATAATGGCTTGTTTTGCATCACTAAAAAATAAAGAAAATTTTTGGAGATTTGATTCAGTAAGGATGGTTTATACCATATTTTGCCCGAGTAGAATGGGATTCGGTGGCCGCAGGTGTTACAGCACATGCTGTTTGTTTTTTTTTTCCTCATTTTATTTTTGAACCTGTAAAAAATAAGGAAAACAGGAGGCACTGATGAAATCATTTGTGAAATAGAAGTTCGCAATTTCAGGAGTAATATCATCCTTCAAATTTCATTTCTTCATCTTTCGAGCAGCGTAATATTTGATCCTGTATAAAATTTTAGCCACAGAAGAAGTTAAGAATGCTTCAAATAATGTAAATAAGAGTTCCAAACAGAAGCAAGAAAATATTTTTTAATACCCCGAAGGTAAACCATCCAAATATATACAGTATCTGATTGACATCCCTTCATGCCAAATATTTTTTTTTTCCAACGCAGATCCGGGTTAGAACAATAAATAAAATTTTTACTTGAAAAACCTTGCTTCCTTCTTTGGTATATAAGAATGGGGCCAACCTTAATTGTATTGATGGAAAAGAAATTCGGCCTGAGTAGAGTTGAAGAAGAAAGAAAAAAAAATCCTATGTCTCCTCCATCCCTGAAGAAGACAAAGCTCCCAACTTTCCACTAATAGCTTCCAAGATCTCCGGAACAGTTTGCTGGTACTTATCCACATAATTCTTCTTAAACCTCTTCTCCCCCAATAAAAAATGGCGGCAGGTCATGCCATCCCTCAATAAACCCCTCTCATCAAGAAGCTTAAGCATGCCATACCTCGGCACAATCCTTTTCTCAAAACTCAGAGACAAAAGCACAGGCGAACAGGACACCTTAGCCGGCCCCCAACCGAGCTTCTCTTCAAAAAACTCCAAATTTCTCCTCACCTTCTCCTCCGATGATGACATACAGTAAGGATGCCTCGCAAACGCGCCACTAATTTGATCCATCGACCAACCCAAGCTCACAAAATTCTGCACCCTGCTTTTCCAAACAGGGGCCGGCACCTTAGAAATCACCGCAAAGGCGTGAACGAAGGTCGAGCTTGATGGGTTGATGCCCAGCTCTTTCACAGCCGCAAGACACGAGTCAAATTTAGTGGAGCATTTCGTCAAGCACTTTGGGTGCAAAGCAATCAGCTTGAGTACACCGTCCATTGGGAGCCCGTAATCTAGCAAAGGCTTGGTCTTATTGGGAACTATATTTTGCAGATCGGAGAGTATGACAGCGGGATAACGGCGAACAGCGGCAAGGAGGTCGGCGTGGGAGGGTATGAGGAGGCGAAGGAGACGAAGGTTGGGTGCGAGGCGATTTTTAATGCTGGAAAGGAAGATGCGAGCTCGAGTGTAGATGTGATCGGCGAAGTCGTCATTGGAGAGGCCGAGGGAGGCGTACAAGTCTAGCTTGGGTTTGAGGGTGCGAGTGGGGCAAGCGAGGAGGAGTTTGGGGAGGCGGGAAATGAGGGCGGTGATATGGGCGTCGGAGAATCCGTGGTTGCGGAGGAGGGAGATGACGGAATGGGGTCTTTTGGTCGATTTGAGGTTGATTTCTTTGGAGGCGGCGGCAGCGGCGGAGGGAGAGAGGTTGCAGGATTTCTGGAGAAAGTAGAGGGTGAGGGTGGGATCAGTGACGAGTGGTGGGGATTGAGGGGGAGGAGTTGGGGATGTGGTGGATCTGGTGCTGGTCGAATAGTGGAGATGGTTGCTAGGTTTGAAGCGAAGTAGGCGAAGCATGGTAGTGAAGGAGGAGGAAAAATTGTTAGGCGCCTATAAAATAGGTGTTGCATTCTTTTTGTTATATTGCTATAATTCATATAATTAAATTATAATGAAATTTACATGACCGGATTCACACCTAATAGCTGTTTGAAGAGGAGTCATGATTAAAAAATACATCAAGACTCCAAATACTATCCCCCACATATACAATCCTCAAGAAAAACTAAATAATTTAATACATAGTGAGGTCAGATTGTAGACATAGCATATAGTGATTAGAGTCTTGATGTGGTGCATCAGAACTCTTGATGTAATATTTTTGTTTTTTTTTAAGAAGAGGGGGTAGAGAAGGACGGGACACTTACATTCTAGGTACAACACCAATTAAGTGACAATACATTACTTTAATATTAATTAGGCTATAATTATCATAATGGGATTACAACAATTACAAACGATTGTTATTGATTGTTGACTTTCGGCTCTATTCATGAATATTGATTTAGTTTTCAGTTCACTATTCTATTCTCTTCTATGAGTAATGTGAGTGTATTCATAATTTTTAATATGGTAAGCACTCTATTCAACATTTAAATTCCTTATCACTCTCGAAATTGAATAATCCTAGGCTTATTGGCCTTTTCTCATCAAGCCCCATTATTCTACCATCAAACATGTCAAATTTAATTAGTATTTCAATCATTCTGATTATATTTTTAAGTGTTTGATTTGAGTTGATTGGAATTCAAATTGAAGCACTTTTTGTATTGTTTGAGGCATCCGGTTTGACAATTAATTTATTGAAATCAAAACTTAGATGATCCATTTAAGCTGCATGTGACTTTTGTGTGACATCTATTATAAAAAAAAAAAATTTAATTTAATAATTTTATGTCAAAATAAAATCTACGAATATAAAAATCATTAAAAAAATGGCAAAAACATTATCAAAATATGTAAAAATTTTCATTTTATTATAATAATTTGAATAAAATTTAATTAATTAATAAATCCGCGATTTAAACATTTAAATATCGCGCCATGATTTTAAAGTAATTCATGCAAAATGCTTCTAAACAATTTGCTACAAGTTTTTCCCTTAATTTTTTTTTTATTATTTTTTTGTTATTTGCTTAAGAATAGATATTAGTTATATCACTAAACATATATTAGATGCATTTACTTTGTCTATTTTATCATGATATATATATTTTTAAAATTGGCTTAATATATTATATATAGATTTGGTGTAAATAATTTAAATTTTGTAGATTCTCAAAAAAAAAAAAAAATTTTTTTTTTTTTTTTGAGCACTCTATGAAACTCTTATTATTTCAAAAATTTTAAGAAACTTATCACGCACACACACTTATCATACACATAAAATATACATATTTTTTTTATACACATGTAGAGAGAAAGACACACACACACAGTTATCATACACATGTAAAAACTCTTAATTGAAAGTATTATACAATTACTAATACGAATAGAATAGTAATACTCGAACAAATCTATACATAAAATATACATATTTATTTTTATTCGTATGTCCATATTTAATATAAACATTATAATTATTCATATAAACAGTTGCTCAAAATTTATAGTATATATATATATATATATATATATATATATATATATATATATATATATATATATATATATATATATATATATATATATATATATATTTCTTTTGAAGTTTTAGCTTCTCATATGAATATACTTCGTTTTGCTGAAAACAACGAGTTAATCCCTCTGAAAATAAGCTTTATCATACATTTTAACAAAGCCATGTATACGTGTTTATAAATGTTGAGACTTTATTTTTACCAAGTATAACAACGAATAATTTTGGACTTGTGTAGAGTTGCGAGTGGAAAATGCGGGGCTTTCGCATCGTCATTTAATTTGAAATTTGCTGGACATCATTTGTACGAAATACTAAGCTTTACGGACACAATTCTTATTTATTTACATCTCTAACACTTAAACATTCATATTTACATATTTAACACAAACATTCATATTTATATACATAGCCCTTAAATCTTTAACATCACATTTGTGCTGTTGAATAAGCTTTACCAATTCCATGATGAGTTTTGAAATTATGGCATGAAATGAGATAACGCCCTAATTCAATTCCATGCATCTTGATTTTGTTGGAGTCAATTAGAGCAGATAAGAATGGCTTAGAATGTGATTTTCAACATGATCCATCAGATAGTGCAGTTGCATTAAATGAAGAAATTCTTCCCATGCATGTCGGGGTTATGGTCTATGTAAATGGTTGGGCTTCAAGCATAAGAATTTTTTTATATATAGAAAAATATACATCATAACTACATAATTTCTATGTATTTTGCATAACTGACACCTAAATTTTGATATTTATATTTATAGCATATTGTCATAAATTTATGCATGAAAAACTATATTTCAATATTAAAAAGTTAATAATAATAGTATTTTTAATGTAATACCAAAGATTTGAGTGTTAAGTATGTGAATATGAAAATCTAAGTGTTAGATATATAAATATATGAGAATTTTGTCGTACAACTTAAAAAAACCCATTACGAAGTCCAACACATGGGTAAGAATGAAGCACATCACGTGATCAGAATATTCCAAACATATTCAGAGAAAGGCATATTCAAAGAAAGCACAAAGCGACAGTCAAATTTGATCAATTCGGTAGGACAACTTGACAAACTCGCTCTGCCAATTTTAGTTGACTCATTTGAATGGTATGACACATGCCAGTTCAAGTTGGCTTACTCAACCAGAAAAATCAGACAAAAACTTGCCTAATAAGTTGGACAGAGAACAATTCGGTCAGCTAATTTCGGAAGTCATGACGACTTTATCAGTTCACCTTATAACCAGACAAAGTTACCCAATATAAAATGAGCTATACATGTTGCTACATCATTCCTACTATTTTGAATATATTTTCTCTTTACTGTGTAGCCATTTATATAACAAACCTTGCAGGCGTACTCAAATCTACAAATAGGAGAGCCTAGACAGAAAGGAGGTTTTTTTCCTAATTTTTCTTCTTTTCAAGAGATCATACTGAAAGTTTTCAGTTTCATCTCCATACTCTAAAGATTGTTTCTTCTATTTCTCAATATTTCACTCTTCTCCTTTACATATTTTTATCTAGGTGGTGTGGGTTTGCTGACAATCCATGCTTTAATATGTGTGATATGTATGCACATGCTCCTTCTTTTAAATAAGAGTAGACTAATAGTGGGCGTTTGTAATAAAATCATCAATTACTGTCATATCATTGGAAATGATTGGCATCCAAGAGTTGAGGTCTATGTGGGGGCAATAAAGATCTTCAAATTATGGTTCCACATCCATCTATAGAAATATGTAGCAAGTCGTCGTTCAAACTGAAGCCAATAATGGGCTATTTCCATTCACCTTTGCTACTATTGAGCAGAAAGAAAATGAATCATGGTTGTGATTTCTCAATATATGAATTGATCAACTGCCTCGATTGAGAAAAGACATGCATAATATCACATAAATATTTTAGCTTGGTTTATGATCATTGAGAAAATGTTTGGCTAGCACATCTACATTTTGCAATACATGTCCACGAGAACTTAGAAAAAAAAAAAAGGAAGCATGGCTAGTCCTTGAGGAATTATGCAAGAAGACATAATTTGACGAGAACACTAATAAGATCGAAGAATTTACTGGGCATATGTTGAACATTGTCAGAGGAGGCGCATGCATTGATTGTCAAAATGGAGTCAATCACATTATGGATTTAGGGATGATACAATGATAACCAATGCTCCTATATATTTCAATTGCATTTTAAAACATGCATGAAATCTCATTATCCAAATACTTATGTTGTGCTATTTAATACAAATATACAATGTTTTCACATTATTCATCAAGCGCTTTAATGATGCTAAAAAATAGGAGATTGAGACTGAATGTTTAAATGAACTTGTGAGTTACACACAGATTTGTGAACCAAATCCTTCTTAAACAAAGACAACAAGATTCAAAACAACAAAATTCATCAAAACTTCTATAACACCAGTGATGGGTCCATTTATCATACATGATCACTGGAGAGACTCATTCTAAAAATTAAGTTCACAATCATAAAGACAAATGTTTCAACTAACTTTTTTCTTACAATGATTGTGTAGAGATCAAATTTTAGTCGAAAGGATCCCTTAACATGAAAACAACCTCAAATTTTCAAATCACATTGGGCTAGAAACTTGATGATAGCACATTCAAAATAGTATTATAATTGGAGAAAATTCCACCTAAATTTATGACCCTTTATAAAAAAATTACATACATACCACTAAATTCCTGTGTATTTACACATCAACATATAAACTTCAATTTTTTACATACATAACACCTGACCTATGGATAAAGGATGCAATTCACTGTTTAAAAGTTAAAATAGGGGTATTTTTTATGTGATATAAAAGATTTGGGTAGTATAAATGTAAAAAGCAAAGTTTAGGAGTTATATATGTGAATACATATGAATTGGGTGGCATGCATGTAAATGCCCCCGCCAAAAAAAAGAAGTTGAAAATTGCAATAACTTAAAAAAAATGCTCAAATAATAATTGAAAGCTTTAAGGTTAGAGCAACTATTCATCTATTATCCACAACAACTTGCCATGAATGGCAATTTAAGTTTAATTCAAGCTAACAAACAATCAATGTAATATCAAGTGTGTCCATATGATTATATTACAAAATCCTATTCTAGCCAAAACGTGGCATGTGCCCTATGATCTGGTAGGTTTGCCACAAAATAATAACCATAATATGTATCATAAAAACCTGAATATTCCCCAATCATAATTATTTGTACAGCATAAGAAACAACTGATTGGGCATGAAGCTCCTTGATAGTTGAAATCAACTAAAACTTTGCCCCTTTAATAAATTTTCACCGCAAGTCTGTAAAATTTTAAATGATGTAACACGCAGTCATTGACAAGGATCTTTAATTAAGCTTGATCAACCAGTTTCACTACATAAGTAGAATTGGGTCCGTGACAACCATATGAACTTAACTGGGCTCGTCATCATTTTACTTTAAATTAACAATAGAGTATATTTTTTTGCTTTCAAATCAAATTGCTATTACTATAGACTAAGCATTTAGAATATACCAACTAACCTTAATCAAACGTTCTATCTTGCAATCGACAAAAGGTAATCACTCACTTATGCTCGCACATAATTAAGCATTTAGAATATACCAACTAACCTTAATCAAACGTTCTATCTTGCAATATCTTGCAATCGACAAAAGGTAATCACTCACTTATGCTCGCACATATAGCAATCCTTGAACCATATCATCATAAATGCCTCATAAAATAAAGATGAAATTGTAGGGTAGTGTTTTATATGATATGCAATCTATTACCAAGGACAAAGAATCAGGTGAAAATTTTCCTAGCCTGCAACAATTATTTGACATATAACTTCACTCTGTTGAATTATCATGACACGAAATTAAAAATATGATTGTGATATTCTATAGAATGTTATGATATTCATACCTTAAACAAAAAAAAAAAAAAATGGTATATATTGTGTTCGAGCAAGTGATGACAAACAGAAAATCTATTGGACCATTCAAAAAATATCTTATATGATCAAACTAACTAAAGAAACTCAAATAGTAAAAATTAGCTTAAATATAACAATTATAATTATCCCTAAAACTGACTTACAATTAAGGTGGAGAAATTGCTGACAATGGTCATGATGAGGTCATCTGATGCTGTTCTCTGGTCCAAAGTTCGCTTTATAGAAGAAGAGAAACCAATTGGAGAAGTTATTGGCTTCTTCACAAAGAGTCTAAAGCCCTGTGGCCTGCGCTCAGCCATCAACAACTACAAAATCTCCAAAACTGCGGCAAAACTGATACATTGCCTCAAAAGAACTGAAGGGCCATAAAACAGGGCCAAAGAAGGCATACAGAAAAAGAAAGAAAGCTCAGAGAGATTGAAGCAATCTTTCATAGTCTATCATTTAATGTTCCACAGCAGATTCCTTGAACTGAAGCACAGACAGAAGCAATAGCTGCAAAATCACATTAAGTAATCAAGTTAGCTGACAGTCGCAGATCACATACTACACTTTTTTTTTTTTATCATAAAAGCTCATGTAAGCACAAATAAAAACGTTTATTTAAATGCATGAAAAGCCTGAATAACGCTACAGTTTTTGACTTTGATACCATTCTGGCATAGAAGCTGAATAAGAAACAAAGATAAACAGAGCAAAGATGGAAAATCCATATCACCTTATTAGCTATTTCTCAAAATCAAAAGAAGCTCCTCCTAAAGCTTTCCGACATACAGCTACATGGATGAGCACAAAAGCACTCAGTCAACTATGCGGGATGGAAAGTGTACTTTGGGTCAGAATCTCACAAACACATATTAGAGAAACAACCAACCAATTGGTAATTTGAAATCTAACATCACGTAAGAACATGTTTCCCATGACTACCAGATAGAATTCACAGCTAGAAGCTGTATATTCAGAATGGAGATTGTCGCATATAGTAGCAATCCAGGAGAAAATCACTCATTACTAAGAACAGCAAATCTATAGTTGATGATTTTTGCAGGAGATTTGACTCTCCTTGCTTGTGAGGTTATTCGAAAAAAGTTTGAATAAGACCATTTTGAATTTCCATTGATTCCAAAACACATTTGTCGCCCACTCTCTCCCACTACTAATAGTTTCTTTGATTTTCCTTCCATTTAGCTTGTCAGATTTTAAAAGTCCAAAAAAGGGAGAATAGATATGGAAATGGATATAGTTTCTTGACTGAATACTACGGCTGTAAGTAAGCCGAGCCAGTTCAAACTTGACTCATTAACGAGCTTGCGAGTCGAGCTTATTAAGCAGTGAACACACGCTCAAACTTAGCTTGACTCGGCTTGAAACTCGTCAAGTTAACTCAATTACAATAATTAATCTTAATTTTGGTATAATAAATAAAGTTTTTACTATTCCATAAGTTTTTAAGATACTTTTATCAAAATCCAACTCAAAATGGAGCTTTCAAGCCGAACTCAAGCTGGGTATAATTGGCCCGAGCCGAGTTTGAGCTTGAGTTTAGGGCAGCTTGAGCTCTGCTCGACTCATTTACATTCCTATTGGATACTCATGGATCAAAGATGTTCTCTCTCTCTCTCTCTCTCTCTCTCTGGAATTTCACCTTAGAAAACATCCTTCTTCTCATTGCACAAATTTGAAAGCTTGAACACAATAGACTTTAAGAGCACCCGAACTAAATTTTCAAATGCTCACTATAGCAAACAATTCAACGAAAATAAATTCAAATACAACAGACAATCGTCATTTATACCTCCAATTTAAATAACTATAATAATACAAGACTCGCAAAAAAAGCAGCAGCATAAAAACATTAAACAGATTACCAACTGTGTATAATAAAGATGTAAGATCACTGATTTCTGTTTAATTGATATCCGTTCATGAAAAGAACATTTGATTGCAACAGAAAATGCAATGACCATGCCTCAAAAATTCGTTCTGGAAAGTATAACCAGAACTCTAAGAGTTTCCAAACTTGGGAGATGACAAATACATGTAAAACAGCATGATAGTTCGGATTCACAATAACAAGCAATGCGCTCATAATTTCTACATATAATTGCAATTTAATCCAAAGAGCAAGTTATTAAATATTCCTAGGAATAAATGATGAAGTATCAATGAGAAGCTCTGGCAGGTCATTGCAGCATGAGATCTGCTATCTTTAGTTTCAAATTAAGGTAGAATTGTAATCATATTCTGGCGAAACATTTCCTCTTTCTTGACTTACCTTTATGGTAAAATCTCAACGAATAAATGTTTAAATAAAAATCTCTCAAGTTCAATAAACTGCTAATACTGCTGAAATTAATCAGTAATTGATCAGGATGATTGCTCATAGAAGGAACAAACTGATACCTTCCAGTATTCCACGTCGATATAGCCTATTAAAATTAAAACTGAATGGCCACAAAGAGTAAACGCTGCCTCTGCCATATTCCACTTGCCTTACATAAAAAAGTATCTACAACTACAACAAGGACCTGCAGACTTTCATAGAAAACACATTCAAATTAAGACAACTTTAGCCTTTTCATCCATACTAACATTAACTGCAGAGCAATAGAAGAAGCATTGGAGTTCTAGAACCTCCAATATCAGCTCCCGTGCAATGCAAAAATTCAAGTAAATTTTCCAAAACGCGAAAACAAGCGTGTGATAAAATAAGGTGTAGATTGTTTGTTAAATAAAAGAAACGTAGGAATTTTAAAGATAGGGCCATTGCAAGTCTAATTAATAGCTAATCAAAAAAATTGGACTGCATAAAAAGAACTTAGCCAATCAAATGCCATGTTATTACAGACCAGCTCAAGCTTGAAGGATTCTGAAAATAAGCAATTAGACATTTTAACACGAAAAACATTGGAAAATTTACATACATACCATTGAATTCTTATATATATACGTATCTAAAACTTAAATTTACATATATATCACCTTCCCTATGCATGGCGCATGGAAAGGTGTATTTCACTATTTGAAAGTTAAAATTGTGGTATTTTTAATGTGCTATGAAAGACTTGGGTGGTATAAATGTAGAGAGAAAAAGTATTTAGGTATTATATATGTAAATACAAAGGAATTGGGTGGTCTATATGTAAATGCCCTAAAAACTTTATGAAAGATGACTTGCAACCTTAAAGCTCAATTGGCACTCAAAATAAGAAAATGCACAGCTTCGGAAATCAGGTAGAAGGCTTACAGCTCAATGATCCATGGCGACTAATTCAACATAAGGCATTTCACATCAATTTTATCCTTGTAAGCGAGAATGACTTCTGGAGCTTGAATCTTATACTTAAAAACATATTTCTCAAGGAACCTTTTTTCACTTGCGTAAAATATTGTTGTCATTTTGAAGTTCTTTGCTAGTCCCTTGGAGGACAAAATGTTCATAACGTTGTGCCTAGGCACGATTCTCTTTTCAAGACTGTAACACAGGAGAATCGGTTGTGTTGCCAAAACGGAGGGTGTAAAATTCATAATCTCCACAAAAAAGTTAACACCCCTCTTGATTTTCTTATCTGAAAGCATCATGCAAACGGGAAACTTTTTGAACGCAGAGAAGGTCTCCTCCGCCGACCAGCCTAAACTCTGGAAAAGCTGGAACTTCCTCTCCCAATTTGAGTTACTCTGCATCCAAATTGCCTTGAGACCGTAAACGAAATTCCGTGCCGACAGATCAAACCCCATTTCTTTCAGCGAAATTACTGATTTGCTGAAACGGGCAGGGTTGCGCAGCAATACTTGAGGGATCATGATAGATAATTTTACTATATTGGAAGGGGGGACTCCATGATCTTTCAGAGTCTTCAAATTCGGGAAGACCTCCTTCTCGAAGTTGCGGCTTAAGAGCCAGGCAAATTTGCAGGTGTTGGCTAGCAATTGCTTGTCGCTGCCGCAGATGCTTCTGAGAATATCAAAGTTGGGTTTGAGCCTGTTTTCAAGACTACACTTTAGGATGGAGGGTATGGCTGAGATGAGCTTCGCAAGGCTATCGTTGGACACTCCAACACCAAGAAAGAACTCCAGCTTGGACTTGATGTTATTCTCCGCGTCAGAGAAGAGAATGCGAGGAGACTTGGTGATGATAGAAGCAATATGGCTCGTAGCGAAGCCATGTTCCCGGAGGAGTGCAAGGATGGAGTCGGCGTTCTCTGTGGTCTTGAGGTTAATTTTATCAGCGAGGGAAAGAGCCACCGACTGTGAGAGGCCGCATGATTTCATGAGGTAGGATATGGTGAGGTCTGAACTCGAGGAGGAATGAAGCAGAGATTTGTCGACGAAGATGTTGAGGACACTGAGGTGGCACAGAGAAAACCGCTCTCCGGCGATCCATGGGCTTCTACTGATTCGCTGGACGATGTGGATCATTTGTTATAGAGGATGCGCAGCATGGTCAGTTCAGCGGGGTGAATCGCGAACGACGACGGCGCATTTCGATAAAACCCTAATATGGGCATGTTTTGCAGCCTCACACGAAGTATCATTTAGGGCCCTTTTGGGCGTCTTTGAAATCGCGGCGTCTAATCATTTGATTTACGCGTTTTTAAAATCGTTATCTGCTGTATTTGAGTTTTTTTATACTAAACGCAGACCGCATGTCGACCCCCACAATCGACCAACGGGCCGTATTTCAGAATAACTGCTTATCCTTAAACGCACAAGTTGCCCCAAACAAATCCTTAGTAAATCTTGCAAATTCAAATTAAATAAATTCCTAAAGTTGAAATCGGTTAAACTTTAGGAATTATTTAACAATATATTTTTAAAATTTAAATATGTTAGTTCAAATAAAATTTTAATATGAATTATTGATTTAATAGAGTGCAAATTTTATTTATTTATTTATTATTTCTAATTTCATCAATTATTAATTAATTATATATATTAAACTAATTATTCACTATTTACAATTTTGCAAAAATTTTTTTTGCTCTTGATTATAATTTCATTAAAATAATAGAGATAACCATTTGTGGTAATTAATTTGAATCTCACTTACATATATTTTTTTGTGTAATATTTTTCTTTAACTGGTTTATAGAGATATCCTTGAATGCAAAATCACCAAGATGTTCTTTCTACTTGTAGTCCATATTACTTCTCGCTATTGATGGTTAGAAATGAATAGTAGAATATTCTCTTAACATTGCTTGTACCTAAGAGGTGTTCAAGAACAAAAGCCGATTTGCTAGTAGTCTTAAATGCAAAAAATGGAGGCATTATGGCAATATTCCTCTTGCTAGTAGTAGACATTTTTTCTTTATAACACCAAATTGTTGGTTTTCTCTATGATGAGGCTTTTGGTTGCTGACATTGTGCTTTTAATGTCCCACTTTTTTATTATATTGAGCTCTTTTAACTTCCATCCTTAGGTCTATGTTTTATGAATTTGCATTTATTATTCATTTTAATTTGTCTGCTTCAAATTTTTATGAAAGATTGTTGCACTCCTCGTATTTTATATACTAAGATGGATGTACAATATTGATTGTATTGTCTTGCTTACCCATCGAATGCTAAACTTGACTTAATGCTGCAACAAATTTTTATATTATTATGGAGCAGTGATGAAGAAATCCTTCACCTCAACAAGACTCAGCCAATTATTCGTTGTAGCTTTTACTACTTGGTATTGGGATCTTTTATGTAGCAATAATATTTCAGCTCTCTCTATTTAGCAGATGCAGTTCTTGTTGTTCCACCTTCGCTACAACTCTAGTTTTAGGCAGTATGGCTTCTAAATTTGACGCACTCTCACTTATTTTGGTACTTAAAATGTCAAACATATTATACGCTCTTGTTGATTATCCCTAATGACTACATATATCTTTGCTTTAGTTGAAATCATGAGAGTTCTCTAATATCTCGATCCATAATCTTATTACTCTCTTAGATAGCTTCAGATGGAGTCAGTCTCACCATGTTACAAGGATTAACCTGAGCTCATTGTTATCATTCTTTACACCATATTTTGTATTTTTATTGTTTATTAAGAAGTTTATTGCCTTCCTACTTTTCATAGTTTATATAATTTTTTTTTTTACATTGCTGACGCCTTTTTAGACTTTAATGTAAATTACTTTTCATAAATGAATAGTTGGGTGTGACCCTCAAATTTCAAAAAAAAAAAAAATCCTATAGGATTTAAAGTTTTCATGCTTGATGTTTTACAAGATTTAGGTTAAATGCTATTTAAATCCTGTTCAAATTCTGC
The DNA here is from genome assembly GCA_003013225.1 of Phalaenopsis aphrodite. NCBI lineage: Eukaryota > Viridiplantae > Streptophyta > Magnoliopsida > Asparagales > Orchidaceae > Phalaenopsis > Phalaenopsis aphrodite. The sequence goes on along the minus strand of NEWO01000044.1, from coordinate 484,931 downwards.
TACCAAAAAACTCATGAGAGAATTGTTTTTATATCATGCAAATTGATATCATTGATCTAGTTTTTGGTATGGGTTAACAATTTAGCCCAATTATT
>NEWO01000044.1:459831-483042 GCA_003013225.1 Phalaenopsis aphrodite | reverse complement strand
TGCCACTAATGACCACGTAAACAATGTGTCAAACTTGGCCTAATGACCTCACGTAGGTACATAGGGTTGATGTTCTTGGATTTGCGTCATAGCTGCCCCTGGATTTGGCGTGACAATGTGAAGTTCTTTTCTCTCTGATTTCTCGTAGGGTGAGTCCTTCACCATTCGTAGGGAGGACTAGATAAAAAAAAAATTTCCATCAATCTCACTGGATGGACTAGCTACAAAGCTTTTCCCATCCCTAGATATCAAACTCAACCAACTATTCAAGGAAGGTTGAGAGTGCCGAAGCTGTGGGAAATTGAGATTCCAACCCACTGAGATTCGACCTAGGGCTCAAAATAAAGGGAATCGCCCGTATTCGCTAGGAGTGACTGACGAATGCTCCCTAACCTAGGACTAACTCTAGGAAATTAACGACCACCCCATGTGGGCGACCGAACCAAACACACCAAAAGAAACTAAGGTCGGCTAAGAGTTTAGGGTCTCCTCACAGCGAAGGATTCAGAAGTGTTTCTTTAAATATGAGAAAGCATTCCTATAAATAGGAGAGAAGCTCACGTTCTGGTGGCACTTCGAAGATGTTGCAGCGATCCTTCCCCGAGCTAGGTTAAAGCTCTCCTCCGAAGTAGGAGAGTGGTGCCTTGCTCCTGAGCTCCTCCTCAAAAAGATCTTCTCACTCACTCAAGAAATGAGGAGGGGAGATGAAGTAGATGAGGGAGGAGGAAGAAGAAGAAAAAGAAGAGAGGAAGGTCGACACCTCCTCCTCTCATGGTCTTTCCAAAGGGGGTGCCCTCCTAATGACACCTCCCACAACGGCTCCTCTGCTTCTCCCACTAGACTCACTGCATCAAAGAGGAAGATTAAGTGGAGGGAGAGAGGGACGAAAGCCAAAGGCACTCCAGGGTAGAAAATGGCGCCAACCAAAAATGAGAGGTGGAGGGTCAATAGATTGAATTTGACTCCCCTTATAAATGACCCAAACACCCCTAAAAGAAGCCCGAGATACTTCTATAGGAGGGCAAAAGGGGAATATCCACACATCTGCGACTCTAGTGATCTCGGAAGTCGATGCGTTGTAAAAAACAGAGAAAAATCATCAACCAGGAAGTGACCCGCACATAAGCGTCCGTTCCTTGGGCGTTTAGGTGCCAGTTTGGAGGTGGCGCCATACTTTCAACTTTTTGAGAAAATGTTAGTTTTAGGATATTTTTTGGCATTTAAGCACCTGTAATAGCTCCTAGGCATCCAGAGACTGGTGTCAGATTTTTGTGCTCTCAGGTTGGATTTCTAGGGCACCAGGTTAGCCCGATCCCTGATTTTCATAGGGAGTGCCCGACATAAGATTTCTCTATTTGTAAGCTACGGAAGAATTTGCATGAGTGAAACGAAATCCTGTAACTCTAAAACAGAGTATTTAAATCGATAAATCATTGGGGAAATCAATGTCAATGGTCGTACTAAACTACGACGTGAGTAGGGTGTCGTAAACCCTAACTTTCCCGTAGCATGCGTGGGTGGACTCCGTGACTTCCCTTGGTTATGAGAGGCTTCAGAGGGATGTGTGGTGACTTCTATTCATTAAATTAGATACCAAGAAAATCTTATGACTCGAATGACCCTTTCGATGGCAGGTTTTCCTGAGTAAGGCTGAATTGCCGCCAACCTTAGCTTCTTGCCCCGAACAAGTGTCAGAGAGTCACAAGTAGGTGTCTAGAGCTACCGAATGTTGCGGGCAAACCGTAGACTGCCCTGAGTCATGCAGGTGGACACCATACACTCATTAAATTTAAAAATTATGCGAGTAGTCTCCTTTTCTACTTTTCATGGGATATGTTGCCGACTCAACGCCACTAGCCTCTTTTATATTTTAAAGTTCTTTTACTTTCGTTGTGTATTTGCATACTTGAATTATTTTTCTTATTTCTTTCTGGTTTATCAAGAATGTCACAAAAACTACAACTTAGACTTCTAAGACCTTAAAATTGGAACTTTTTCTATATTAAAATCATAATAAAAGATTCAAGCTAAATTAAAATTTAGGATGTACATATTTTTAGATATCGGTCTTGAATGAAGGTATTTGTGTGTTTTTCTTTTAAGTACAATTAAAATGATGAAAATGATAAAAAAAAGTGAAAGGTACATATTAAGATATTGGTTTATCAAGAATGTACATATTTTTATGCCTAATTTTACTATATTGCTCTTTAATGAAATATATTTGTGTGTTTTTCTTTTAAATACAATCAAAAGGATGAAAATGGTAAAAAGAGTGAAAATGATCAAATTTGAAGTAAAAATGAAGTGAGACGCTTAAGCACCCAGGGCTGACGCTTACGCACCAGTTAAATAGAGAGAACCGCGTCTAACCGTTAGGTACACCACGCTTAAGAAGTAATTATTTAGTAATTCATTGAATTTGGATGAATTTTTGAAGAGGTGTTTGAAGCAACCCTTTGTGAAAACGTAGAAAATAGTTAATAGACACGAAAATTCATTCAACTGGCTTTTGAAAGGTAACAAAATCTAGAAGATTCATTGAATGTGGACATATTTTGAAAAGGCACCAAGACACCTGTTGAAAAATTATAAAAGAAAACTCGGATTGAAAAAATCCATCCACATACATCCCGACTAATTTAGTGCCAACCACCGCATACGTCGCCGTCACCGCCCTTTTTTTCTTTTTTTTATGTTTTGGTTTGTATTTCAAGTGAATGAAGAGATTTAAATGAACTTCAAGACTTTGGTAGAGAGGTTTTTAAGATAATTTTTTATTTTGTGACTATATTTGGTTTTAATTCAGACTTCTTGTTTCGTGCATGATTTTTACTTTCAAACTCAAGCGTGGTTGTGTTTTCTCAATGAATTTTGAGTGGTTTTCTTTATCTTTTTCTTAAAATGATAATTAATTAAGTATTGGATGAATGTTGTGTGAAGTGTTAGACTTTAATGTTGGAAGAAGTTGTGATGATTTTAAATTTTGTACTTCATTTACTTTTTTATTTGACCACTTAAGTGTTAATACTTGTTGTGAGAACATGTAAGATTCGAGATAGTATTGTCTCGGTCAACAAATGGTAAGAATCATATTTGATTTCATAGATGAGTGTAGTTCATGAAGTTGAGTGCAAATAAATAGAGAAATAAACTTTGAAGGTGTAAAATTAGAAGACTTTAGAGTGACTAGCTAAAGTCCCCAATTTGATTTATAGTTTTAGATTTTGATACGAGATGTTAGACCCTAGGTGGAGGGAGAAGAGGGAACTCTAAAGTGAGAGCTAGTATTTTCCTTACCTAACCCGTTTTCAAGGCTATTTAAACTAAAGATTAGCTAATGTTATTTATAACATATTTAGTAAGGGTAAAGAATATTATTGTTTTTATTGACACAACACAATTAAAATACTTCCACAACAGAATTTTCATACTTGTTACTGATTCATGATTAGGAAAAAATATTTTATTTATATTACCTTCATCTTACAAATATCTAGTTAAATTAATTGGTTGTTTACTTTATTTTCAAATATAAAAAATTACAAGAATCAAACTTTCATTTTTATTATAGTATCTATAGTTTAAGTAAGAATATTTTGATAAGTATAATTTGTTATCAAATTTCTTCTGCTTTGTAAGTTGCATATTGTTGTTTTCCCTGCGGGTTCAATATTTGAGGCTTAATCATAAAGTTTTATATTACTTGATAATGATACGTATACTTGCGTAGTATCCCACATTTAAATATTATAATAGTATTCTTATTTGCTTCGAAGTCAAAATTGTACCTAGCTTTTGCTTGGGATTAAGTTTTTGGCTTTGTTGTAAAGATTTATAATTAAGAAAATTAAGAATACAATTAAATACATCGCATTAACATATATAAAGAGAATCAAGATCGATAGTTTACATAGATATTATTTCGTGGATACTGGTATAATGTGATTCCGTTCAATCTTGTTTAAACAGACATACTTGACATTTTCTTGCAAGGTTTATCACACGTAGACTCTCCACGTTCTTTCTCTGGTTTGTTGTCTTTGTCGTATGTCTATATTTTCTATTTCATCTCTTCTCCTCATCATGCATATGACCCGTAAAAGAAATTTATTAGGAAAAGAGAAATCTAGACGATGTGAAAGCTCACGGCTTCTTTAAAAAATAAAAAAAATAAAACGAATGAAAACAATGGTTTAATATAAAATCTTTGGACTTGATGAACTATTGACTTATTCAGAAATAATTTGCATTCTCTCAAGTAATCCATAAATGGTTGTCTCAAATCATTTGATTTCTTGATGGTAATGACATAAGTTTGTCTTTTGATTTTGTGTTGATGAACACATTCCATATCAGTTGGGAAAAAAACCTCACAACCTTGAACTTCAATCGACACAGACTCCTCTTCAAAATAAGTTCTCCTTAGCCAACATTATCAAAGCATCCATGATAGTATTGTTGCTAAGGGTTATCCAATACAAGGCAATGTTTGGTATTTGCTCATGTAAACTCATATAGTATTGGCAGCATCAACTAATTTGTGGTTCAAAAACTTAATATATTCTAGCTATTTGATTGACTATCAGTACTAAGTTTAAAAAAACATTAACTTATTGAGTCTCTATTAGGATTGTTAAATGTAGATTTCTCCTTCATTGTCTATTCACGGCTGTGATAGATGATATAAGAATCTCATTATTCCACAGTTATAAGTTATGAATATTAGTTCTATTTTTAATTTGTCGGGGATAAGTGACTTTGATTTGACCTTCTTCATCGCTAACAAAGAACCTTCAAATATAATTTTCTGCATGATTTGTTTTGAGCTTTGAAAGTTATGACTGATATTGATGCCTTATTAATGACTACATGGGATGAAGGTCTCAAATATTAGAGGCATCATGAGATATTATTTTTTGCTTTCAAAAATTTGCTTGCAAATTATCATCCCAATGAAACTTAGCATTTTACTTGGTTAAAATAAAAAATAAAACAAATGACATATCTTGGAAAGATTGAAAATAAAATGTTCTAGATTTTTTACATTAGCTTGAAAAAAAACTCAATTGGGTTAAGCTTTTGGGAGGTGACATTTCTAGTATCGGTTTAATCCCAATCTCATGTTGTCGTATTATGAAATCAAGAAATTTTCCATAAATTAGGCCAAAGGAGTATTTTCATGGATCCATTTGCGAAGTGTTCAAAAATAATTCTGAAGTCATATAAATGGTCTTCTTTCGCTACTCTTAATCACAATCATTAACATAACATTCAAGGTACTTATGGATGAGTTTGTCAAAGAACTTGGTCATAGCTTGCTAGCGTATATAACAACATCACTTTTTTAGTCGAAAGACATAACTATTACAATAAATTTCAATTGGGATGAAAAAAAAAACGGATGACTTATCTTAGAAAGATTAAAAATAAAATATTTTAGATATGTCACTTCAACTTGAAAAAAAACTCAATTGGGTTAAGGTTTTGGGAGGTGACATTTCTAGTATTGGATTAATCTTCTCTGAAGCTATTCCAATCTCATGGTTTCGTATTACAAAACCAAGAAACTTTCCATAAATTAGGCCAAAGGAGGATTTATGAATCAATTTTTAGGCCGTATAGGCGTAAGTGTTCGAAAATATTTCAGAAGTCATATAAATGGTCTTCTTTCTCTACTCTTAATCACAAAGTCATTAACATAACATTCAAAGTACTTGTGGATGAGTTTGTCAAAGAACTTGTTCATAGCTTGTTAGCATATAGCACCATCACTTTTGAAGCCGAAAGACATGATTGTTACACTAAGTTTCAATTGGGATTTTGAATGTAATAAGCTCCTCATCTTCATGAGCCACCATGATTTGATTATAGCCCAAAGATTTGTTCATGAAGAAAAAAATTGTGTGAAAATACAATGTCGACCATTATTTTCGATATGAGCAAAGAAAATTCTCTTAGGACATGCTTTGTCAGGATCTTGAAAGTCTATGCAGACACAAATATGTTAATTTTTTTTTCTTCACTAGTACAACACTAACTACGAAAAATATAATTTTCTCCACAAAAAAATGCAACATCTACTAACTTTTCAATTTCATTCTTTACTTTTTATTTGATCTCCACTCTCATTCATCAAAAAGCTTGCCTAATCAATATTACATTAGGTTGCATATATAATTTCCGTATTGCAACATCGAAAGATAGTCCTAGCAAGTCTTCATAGCTCTAGGCAGAAGAGTCCTTAAACACTACAAGTAATTCTACAAGATCATTACTCTCTCTCATTTAAAAGCAAACTTATAAATAAGAAGAATATTCTACAATAAAGATTAATCATTCATTCTTCAAAGAAAATTTTATTTTAAAATTTTAATATATGAAATGTTTTATCACATAATGAGATTTCTTTAAGCCTTATTGAAGAGTTAAAAAGTAACTACAAATCTCTTATTGAACTTGAATTCAAAAAACAAAAATGGTAAGACAATGTGCATAAAATAAAAAACTTACTTTTAAAAATGGAATACTCTTCAGCTCCTAATCCATAATAAGAGATATTATAGTTAAAACACATGCGAAGCTTTATTAAAAAAGAAAAGGTAGTTCACACATGTGACATATTCTGTATCATAATGATCATATTACGAAGGGAAATTTGCCTCGGTACCATCCCAGGCTGATTCCAAAGACTAACAACAAAAATCCAGACCTAAAAAAGAAGGGTTAAAAAAAAAAGCACTCACAATAACTTCAAATAATAAGCGATCCTATAGTTCTAATGCACTTAAAAGCGACTACTATAGTTCCAATGCCCAGCCTTCCTTATTGTCCTTCACTTGTCTCCGCTCTTCGCCACTCCCAAATCCCTCAATCTCCGCTCCACATCGTCTAATTTCTCCTGCTCCGATTCTTTGGTCTCAACCAACTTCTCCTGCAGCCCGTGAAATAAAATTTCAATCAGATACGTTCTTTCGTACAAAAAATACATCAATAAAAACCAAGTTACAGCTTAGATTTCGTCACCTTCGTGCCATCAATGGTGTCATCATCTCTTCCCTCGTTCTCCTTCCGGTTGCCCGTCAAATAATCCATGGCTCGTTGTGCAGTTTCCACCGCTTTATCAACCAAGTTATCCTTGCTTTCCTTCGCCTTCTCCACAGTTGCATCCTTGGTCTCCACGGTCTTCTCCCCCGTTCTATCTTTTGCTTCTGTAGCCCTTGCCAAAGCAGTGTCTTTGTACTCTCCAAGCTTTTGTGAGGTAGAATCCTTAGTTTCTCCCGCTTTCCCCAACAAGTTATCCTTGCTTTCCTTCGCCTTCTCTACAGCAGCATCCTTGGTCTCCACGGCCTTCTCTCCCGTTCTGTCTTTTGCTTCGGTAGCCTTTGCCACGGCAGCGTCCTTGTACTCTCTAAGCTTTTGGGACGTAGAGTCCTTGGTTTCTCCCGCTTTCTCCTTTGTGGTCTCCGCGTAATCGTCTAGTTTCTGCTCAGTAGAGGCCTTCGTTTCTCGTGCATTTTCCGCAACAGTGTCTTGGTAGTCTTTCAGTCTCTGTGAGGCAGAGTCCTTATACTCGCCAGCCTTACCTTTGATGTTGTTCTTCACCTCCTCTGTTTTTTGTGCCGCGGAGTCCTTTAACTCTTCGGTCTTCTCTTTTGCGCTGTCAGCGTACCCTCTCAAATTCTCCTTCGCCTCCTCGGCCTTCCCTTTGCTGGCGTCCTCGTACTCCCTCACCTTGCCCTTCGCATCCTCTATCTTTTGCCCAGCGCCCTCCTCGTACTCACTAGATTTCACTTTTGCTTCTTCCTCCCGCTCACCGGAGCCACTGAAGGCAACCTCCCTGGCCTTCCCTAGACTTCCCTGTACGGCCCCGACTATACTACCAATTACACCACCGAGAATTCCTCTCCCTTGCTCGCTCTCACCTCCATACTCGCGTTGCGCTTTGCCCTCATCAGCGTAGTCTTTCAACTTCTCCTTGTCCTCTTCTGCTTTCCCCACAGCAGAATCTTTGTATTCCTTAAGCTTTTCCTTGCCTTCCTCCGCCTTTTGTGCAGCTGAATCCTTGTATTCCCCAGCTTTCTCTTTGATGTTTTCTGTGACCTCTCCTGTTTTCTTCGCAGCAGAGTCCTTGTACTCGCCTGCCTTATCTTTGATATTCTCCTTGGCCTCCTCTGTTTTCTGCGTAGCAGAGTCCTTGTACTCGCCTGCCTTATCTTTGATATTCTCCTTGGCCTCCTCTGTTTTCTGCGCAGCAGAGTCCTTGTACTCCCTTGTCTTACCTTTCGCGCTGTCGGTGTACTCTCTCAACCTCTCCTTCGCTTCCTCCGCCTTATCTTCCGTCTTTCCTTCTCTGTCTTCCTTAAACTCCCTCACCTTATCCTTGAACTCACTGGCTCCTTCATTCGATTCATCCTCCCTCTCGCCAGAGCCGCCGAAAGCGACCTCCTTGGCCGTCTGCAGAGTTCCCTGCACAGCGCCTACGAGGTTACCAAGGATAGTGCTGCCGCCTCTTGTCTCCTGCACGGTGGCGTCGCCGTCGCCGGCGCCGGTCACCGCTTGCTCCTCCCTCGTCTGCTTCGATGACATTGTTGACAATATGAATTACTTCTACTCTTAAAAGACTGATTCTCTTTAAAAGTCGGTGATGAGAAGGGAAATGGAGATGGATTTAAATAGAGAAACGATCGGCGAGCTGGGGGATAGAGGGGATGCCGTTATTGAATTCTCTTGCCACGTGTCCGGATTTGGGACATGTGTCCTGATCTTAGTATGCTGTGTCAGCATGTATCACACGTGTCCTATTTGCCTCGTTGGGAAGAAATGGCATTCCTTATCGGCCGGCCGAAATTTGAAGCAATCCTGATGATGTGCTTAAAAATCATAAATATGACAGAATGTACAGATGTATTTCATTCATTTATAATTTTCATATGATAAAATTTTTATAAGTAATAAATTAATTTTTTATAATTTTTTTAAACAAATCTATGTTTATTAGCTGTAAATTATTTAAATTTTTTATATAAACATTTAAATTTTTTATATATTATTTTTTTATCTTTGAAAAAATATTGAGAGATTTTTAATTATTTCCATAGCCCTCACGATATAATGTTTAGTATTGTAATAAATTATGCCATCACTCGTTCTTGACCATCACATACGAGATAGATATACAATTTAGAAAGTTAAGTTTGTGGCTAAACTTCAAGGTCAACGAATTGCTGGTCGATTTGAACATCTTAATTTAACAAACCAAACAAATCAAATATATTCTGATCCGAAGCACTAGAAACATTATTAAAAAATTTAGAATATCAATTAGAGAATTAAATAATCACCAATTTTACAAATTTACAGTCCTTGCCTATTAACCACTGACATTACATTTTCACAATTGTTGAGTTGATGTTACCTCCGTCAACTATCTACTATCATTTTGTGATAACCACTCGATCATTAAAGTCATCGTAGGGTTGCTTGGCCTATAACAAACTATGATTCCCTTCTTATTGTTGCCAAATTATGGTCACCATACCTCTATAGCACATCTATGGTCGCTTAACTATAGTCATTCGACTATTTTCGTCTGATTAGTAATAACCGATTATGATTGTAAGGCCATTACCTCAAATATTATATATATATATATATATATATATATATATATATATATATATATATATATATATATATATATATAAATTTGAATAATATATCATTTTTTAATTTTATTTTATTAATTTTGAATAAAAATTCAAAATATTGACAAAATCTTAATAAAAATTTCTGATAATTTTTTCTATGATTAAGGCTGGCCATAGAATACTCCTATAAAATTTTAAGCACATTTTAGATTACATTAAAGATTTATAGTCTTATATTATTTTATAATATACATTAATTAAAAATTTAAATTAATTATATTTATAAAATCATTAGAGGTTGTAGTATAATACCTTGACGTTCTCATAATTTTTGGGTTAATTAGATTTTATTTATATTTTCTATATATTTCATATTATTTTTTAATTTAAAACTCATTTGAAATTAAATTAGTCTTAGAATTTGTTAAAACCATCATGGAGGTCATAAAGGCTCCTCTGTGCTTCCATAAAATATTTAGAATTATTCATGTTTGGCTTTTTAATGATATTTATTAACTTATTAATAATCATGAGAAATTATTTTGAAATTTGATTTATTTAATTTTAATTTTATTTACTTTTAAGTATTAAATATTTAATGAGATTTTAGTTAATTAATTACCCTAAAATTAATCTTATACTTTGAATTAACTTAAATCAACCTAATGACTATCCTAACACTTCAAAGGTTTAGGGCTAAACTTAGAGATGATTTGGAATTACTTTTTATTATTTTATGTTTAGATGATTTATTTATTACTCTAATCAGGTAATTAATTTAAAATTTAAATGCTTTTTTGCTTCCACTCTTAAACCCATCGAAAATTTCTTAAAGGTTTGTGGTAACTTCAAGAACATTCTACAAAAATATGAAGTCAATTTGAATTAATTTGAACATATAATTTTGCGTAATTTGATTTTCACATTTCTTCTTGAGGCCATAACATATTTATTTATTTTTTTTATCATTATTTATTTTTTATGATTTCAATAATTTTCTATGCATTTACTTATTTTTCTTAATTCCTATTGTATGTTATCACAATTAGTGCATATTTGGCCATATTTTACATGTGATGCAGTCTAATCATTTACAATAATTTATGGAAAGCATAGCCTTAGTTTTGATTAACCCTAACTATTCAATTAGAAATTGCACAATTAAGTGTCATCCAACGATCTAGCCTTAGGGTAGCTTAATTTTCTAAACATCTTGATCGGAGTTGTCCATTGTAAATAAGAAGATAGAATGATCCTGATTTCATCATTAACCTCCAGCCAAAGATGAGGGTTATTCATGGTATTGCTTTGACTCAAGCGGCCAAGTGAAGATGATTTGTATGCTTAACACTAAAAAAGATCTGAAGGTCATATCGAACATTTACTACAATTAATATTAGGCTATGGTGGAGCTTGATAGAAAAACATAAAGTCGTTAGGCGCTTTTTACAAGTTTAATAGGTTACTATTTTTTTGTTCTTTTTAAATGAATTCTGAGTCGTCAGCTTGTCTATTTATATGTTGTCGTTGTATGGTTTCTTATTTCCAAGTAAAGCTCTCTGTGGGATCATCAAAGATGTTCCAGAGAAGAAATAAATTAGAAAGATGAGAATTTATGATAAAAAATAAACAAATAAATAAAAAAAATATGAAGAGCTTATGTAAGGTAATAATCGTGCGATAGTTTGAGAGTATACGTCCAAGCATAATTGGATCAAAATACCTCAAAACACAATATCCATAAAAAGAATCCCTACACAAGCCTCCCAAAAAAAATTAGAGAACCAAAAAGAACATTTTTGCTCAGAGGTCAAGACCACTCCTTAAGGAACACATCCCTTTGGTTAATTACATTTTGGGGGATACCCAAGAAGACTCTAGATAAAAGAGGAATTGTTTACATTATCATGATAACTAGTGAGTAGGTCACCGAAAGGATGGTGATATCAATTGAGAATATCTTGATGCTTCAAAACCTATACCGAACCATATAGCAAAGGGTGAATTACCGTGTCCACTATGGGTAGCCTTTATCTAGACAAACAAAGCCTATAATAATCAAATCCTCTCAAATTGGATTAGTTTAATACCTCAAAGCCTACGCTAGGCCATAACGGTCGAATCACCGTATCCTAAACGAGCAGCAGTTTATCAGCAAAAGGAGCCTATAAGAGCAAAAGGATGGACAAGGCTCAAATGGGATTATCAAAAAAAAGAAAAAAAAATCCCTAAATAGGTAGAGATAGCTGAGTTAAGATACAATGATCCATAGTCCCAAGCTACGAAGACCTTAACTCTATCAGGTCAAGAAGGTAGTTGACCCAGTTCGACCCGATATTTTTTATCAGCAATCCATGAATTGTGTCATCCAAGAACACCCAGGTAGCCCTAATGTTGAAAGAAACATGACTCTAATGCTCTATGACCCTCCAGAGGTGTGAGACTTATATTCGCCAAATAAATAATGAAGATGCCAATGAAATAGAAAATATAAGAGGGGTCCAGCTACAAAGCAAAAACTACCCCGCAATAGACTTATACCCCGTCTGGTACATGCTAGACAACCACCTACGTATAAAAACATATGCATGGCAAGTCATGTTGAAGAAACAAGAGTGTTCATCCTCGGGACATGTGATATTATGTAGTTATCTAATGTCATAATGTGGAGGCCCTTTTAGTGATGACTTGGGATATGCCCATGCCATGTAAACCATTTTAAAACCGGTCTTAAAGCAACATAGATAAGTAAAAGATGGTTTTAAATAAAAATAATATTTTAGTCAAAAATATTGATTTTTCTCAATTTTTTGTTATTAGGATTTTAAAAATGATAAATTTTATGTTCTTAAAGACCCTAAATTGCACTTCACATTATTTCTAGATAAATCACAACCAAAGAAAGCGTGAAAAAAATAAACACGCCAAATATCTAAATAATAAAGTTCGGGTGTCGCTGGGTCTACAATATATCCTAGAAAAGCAAAAAAATGGTAAGGTTCGACATATACATGCATGATCCTAATGTTATACCTCAAATGAAAATTTAGACTTAAGGAACGGGACACGAGCAAGCTGCTCTTGGTCACCGTCGTGTGGTTTGGTGCTTCAAGCACCTCGAAACCTAGACCCGTATTTTATTTCTAATACAGAATCCTTAAGGACTCTAAGAATATATATAAATATCTAAAATAAAGACTCAACCTAGAAAATAGAGTTAGTACGTGTTATCTCATACAACATGTAATAGGCCATGTCCGGTGGGAGGAAAGCCTATTTGGTGCACTTTAGTTAGCCTAAATGGGTTGGGCTAGCATAAAAAATTTGCCTAGGATATGAGCATTACACTAGCCATGTTTGGCAAGGTTTAAATTTAGATTCGATCAAATTGGCATATATGGACCCAATTAGGGTTTAGGTTCAATTGAGGGCAAGGATTTGTAGTCATAAAGTTAAATTCATAGGCTAGGGTATCACCTAGAACTATTTCTAGATAAGTTCAATTAAATTTGAAATTGACTTGGCTTAACTTGACCCATAATGACCAAAATGGGTCAAATTTGGGTCAATGCCCAATTGAACCCAGTTGGAATCCAATGGCTATGAAATTGATTTCATTAGTTGTAAAATGACTTAGAGAAGTGCTTAGGCAAATTTATTTGGATTTGAATTGGGCTTAATTTGATTTGTCTTATTTTAAATCAAATTAGCCCAAACTCAATTAGGTCCCAATGAGCATGGAATTGGTTCAAGTGGTTAAAATAGGTGAGTAAGGTTTTAACCCAAGGTTGATTGAATTTCAATTTGATTTAAATGTATTTGACCTCATATAACCCTAATGAGTAAATATGTGTTAGTGTTTAAATTGATTTAACTTGGATTTGGATGTTAATTGAAGGAAAATAGAAGAGTTTCAATGATTCTAAGATTATTTAGGACTAATTGGAAATTATTCTTTTATGGGGAGAATGAATTCCCCAAATGACCATTAATGGGCCATAATGAGCCTTTTAGTCAAAGAGATTAATCCAAACCCTTAGGTGAGTTTGGATGGGTCCAAATTTTATTTTAACTTAATTAGTTTCAATCCTTGATTAGTGGGAAGAATATAATATATAGTTCAAATAAGAAGTGTGTGAATTTTTCTCTCCTTGAATTTCACATGTTAAATTTCATATTTCTCTAGAGAGCTTCTATTATTCATGTTGAAGCAAATCTTTATACTAAAATTCTCAATATCCTGTAACTAAATTCAATCAAACTCAATTTTAATATTTTTATGCACAATGTTGATCAAATCAAATTTATTTTAATTTTGATAGATTTTATTTAAATTTAGTTGGTTAATTTTTTTGAATTTAAGATTTTAATTTTATTTGATTTAACTAATTTAGAAACAGATCCATCCAAATAGATTGATTGCCCGCCCCTCCAAAAATTTATTCCATACGGATAGTACATGCAGAGATGCATGCGCTGTCCGATCTCGACCGTCGATCACAGCAAAACTGTATTTCGGTAGGCTCAATTTAAAAAAAAAAATCAAAAAGCTTTGATCGACGACCGAGATCAGACAGCCCATGCAGAAATGCAAGCGCTACCCGTATGAAATAATTTCTCCCTCTATAGACATAGACATGACATAATAATTGTTTAAACAAATGTCAAAATTAAAGACATCACAATGGTTACGAAGTTAAGAAAAAAAACCTTCCTTCCTCTAACAAGACAAGATATGGGCACAAAATAATAATAACAATAATAAATATTTACATACGCACGACTCAATTTTAATGTATTTACACATCAAACATCTAAGCTTCCATTTTTACAAGTATATGCATGTAAATATGTATTTCTCTTTTCTAAAAGTTTAAAATATGTTATTTTTTATGTGATATGAAAAATTTGGATGGTATAAATGTAAAAATTAAAGTTAGGCAAAATGTAAATACAAAATAATTGGTGGTCTGTGTAAATATGTCTAATAAAAATAAAAATTGCTTATAATTAAAAAGGGAGATTTACATGCCTTCACCCACTTTTTATGTATCAAGGTATCAACCGCTCAAACTTAGAATATTAAGAACAGATCGCCAAACTTAAATAAAAAATAAAAGACCCAAAAATTAAAGTTTGGATAGCCAAAATCCAAAATTGAGTGGTGTATGGTTGATTTGTAAAGCCCTTTCCGCACATTCGTACGTTCAAATGATCAGTTACAGACGGTCACGTCGCCTGTCAATGATGAACATGACTGTCGATGATTCATTGTCGGTTTTTCTCTTTTTAGATGGGAAACTCAGTGTGGCATAATTCATACCATTCCTAACTCTATTCATGGATTAGAAAACTTTAAAAACAGAAAATTCAGAAAAAAAATTGAGGAGAAAAAAAAAAACAGAAAAAGAAAAAAATCATCGAGTTGAACAGCAACGCAACATCTCAGAACTCAACCATGTCGGTCTTATCAAAGTAGCGGCCGGACGGCCCGCCGGGCGGCAGCAAAGCAAGCATCACCGGCCCTCTAGCCCCCTCCTCTGTCGTTTCCACTCCGGTGTTCCAGTTGATATCTGTCTTCACAAATCCAGGATGCACGCAGTTGATACGCATCTCCGGGTACCTCCTCGCCATCACTCGCGTGTAAGCGTTCACCGCCACCTTCGACATGCTGTACGCCGGAAGCATCATCGGCCAGCCGCCCACCTCCAACCTTCCCGCCTTCAAATCATCTAGAAATCTCCCCAACACTTTCTCGATCCTCTCCTCGTCCAGCTTCTCAACCTCCGATATTTCCGCACGGATACTCTCGCTCGGAATCCTCTATTAACAGACCACAACAGAGCAAAAACAAGCTATATTACGCTATTCGGAAGAGGAAGCAAATGAATCATTTGGGGGTTTCGGTTTACCCTGAGCTCTGATCTGAGAGATGACACATTGACGATTCTGGCACCGGAGGGTGAGAGGCGGAGGAGGGGGAGGAGAGCCTCCGTCACTCTCTTGCAACCGAAGTAGTTTGTGTCGAGGCATAACACTGCGTTCTCGTGCGTGTGCTCGATCACTCCTTTCACCTGATTGGTCGCCTTGCCCGAGAGCTTGGCCCAGCAGTTTCACGAACAATAGCACAAAGAACATTAGTAGTTTAACTGAAAATTTTAGATTTTTTACAAAGGATTTTTCGATATGGTTTTGATCTATTTTCAAACGAGAAATTTCTGAAATTTGGCTTAAAAAAAGGATCCAAGCCAATGAACTAATTAAAAAGCCCTTGCTTTATTGTGACGGTTTGGCGAAACGTACCCACAAAACTGGATCGATGTTTAGGGCTTTGAGGCCTTCGACGTCGACAATAGCTCCCGAAGCTCCAGCGTTGTTAACCTAAAGTAAACGTAGAACTTCAGGTATATAAGCGGTTAGGTTTGATGCGTAAAGGGGGTTTGGTACCGACTAGAATGTCGAGCTTGCCGAAACGATCTTGTAGGAATCGGGCGAGAGTTGCGGCGCTGAGGGGATCGCGAATGTCGAGTTGGTGGTAAAGAACGTTTGTGAGGCCAGCGGACTGGAGAGAACGCACGGCGGCGGTGCCGCGAGCTTCGTCGCGAGCTGTTAGGACGACGGCAACGCCGCAATCAGCGAGCTGTCGGACGATGGCAAGGCCGATGCCTTTGTTCGCGCCAGTCACCACCGCACACAGGCCGGCGTTCTGTTCGTCGGCAGCGGCGTCGGAGCTACTGCCCATAGCTGGTTTTGTTTTTTTTTCACGTCTTTCGAGGGAATGAGCTGTGTGTATATATATATATATATATATATATATATTCGATAAAGGAATAACGAGAGGGTTTTATACCAGCCAAGGTCATTCTTTATGCGCCTAAAAATTTGAGTACGACATCATTCGAACCTCAGATCTGAGTGGACTTACAGCTCACAGGCAGATACCCGACCAACTCATATATATATATATATATATATATATATATATATATATATATATATATATATATGAGTTCTCACTTTTCCAAAAAAAAAAAAAACTGTAATAGCAACCACAACTTTTTATAATTTCAGATTATTTTACGGCAGTTTCACAACAACTTCTTAACAAGCAGCAGCTGCCCTAAACAGAGTCTAGGTTGTTCTTCAGATGTCCGAATGAGGTATTTTATTGACGTTTAAAGCCCTTGTTCTACAGAAAATCGAAACACAAACATATATTGTTTGAATTTAATTTTTCAATTTTTTTTATCATAATAGGGTACAACAATCTTATAGTATGTTTGGGGCAGATACAATTTATTAAAAGGATGTTGCGTTGTAGCTGTGTGAGGAAGCTACTGTATAGAAGTGTTGCAGGGGAGCAGCATGTTTGTTTGTTTTGTGCAGTTGTGCAGCTGTTGTGTTGCAATTGTTTATGTGGTTGCAGTTGTTTATGGTAAAAAAAAAACTATTTTTGTTCCTATACTATTGTGTTATTTATAACAGAATCAGTATTGGTTTTACATTTCATACATGAAAACAAATATTTAGTTTTAATATTACATAATAAAAATGACACCTCATTAAACAATGAGTAAGAGAATAATCAAAATTAAAAATAAAAATATTAAAATCATAATTAATATTTTCATATTGTTGAATTTAAAATGCAAACAATTAATTTCCATAAAATAATCCTTTTTTCCAACAAAACTATTCGCGTCTCATTACTATTGGAGGTGGAATCATGAAACTGATCCACCTTCCTGAAAAAAATCATAGTTCTCTAATATATTCTTTAGACACCTGTAAAATTGTCTCACATAACTATGCCCGTGAAGTAAGCACAGAATACTGCAATCCACAATAGCAGTGTAATACTCTAGAGACACCAAAAAACTTTAAGCTTATCCTTTCTAAAAGTTTAAAATCACAAAGCACAAACAACTAAATGCAACATTAGAAAAGAAAGAATAATATAAATACACAAATAAAATTTTATAAAGTTGTGCGGATTCAGAGCACAAAGAATAAACCAACGAATAATTCATCACTATAAAAATACGTTAGAACTTAACAAAAGGGTTCCTAATTGTCTTTATACCATTAAATATCGAGCTTGTATGTGTCACAAAGACAACTCCACGAAATCCATCTAGAAGAACTTTGAAGATAACTTATGTAATCATAGACATCAAGCTCACCTTTTTTGAACGTTTAAAACCACAAAGTACAAACTCTGAAATGTAACATTAGTAAAAAAGAACAGTACAAGTACACAAATAAAGTTATGAGATTTCATAGCACAAAGATAAACCAACAAATAATCAGTCACTACAAGAAGACATTAGACCTAAAAAAAAAGTTTTTGGTTGTCTTTAAATCACATAACATGTGCTCGTATGTGTCACATAAATATATCACAACAAAAACCATCTAGAAAACTCCAACAATTATTTGATTAAATAAAGGGCTTTTAGTTGTCTTTAAACTATGTAATATTGAGTTTGTATGTTTCATAAAAACATATTATCTCAAAAACCATCCAGAAGAAACCTTAAGGTCATTTATGCCACGATAGATCTCAAAAAAAAAAAAAAAAAAACGCGCTCACATACACACACAAATAAATCTATATTAAACCTATGCTGAGAGATCATCCATGCGAGAGAAGAAAAAAAAGTTATTAGCATTGAATCATAATTCCACAAGAACATCATTGTATATAGGGTCATTAAAATAAGAGATTGTTACTTTTGCAACACGTTACACATATAAAGAACATGCAGCTCACAAAATCCTTTAACCCATTAATTATTATACTTATAATTTGCTCTTGGAACTCCATCATCTCCCCAACACTTTTCCCATTTTGTGTACAAGTCATATAAATCTGATTAAGCTTTTGATATTGAAAGACCTATGCTATATTCATATGCCTCGGCGAGGGCAATTAATTGGTTCTCATTTGCATTATTGAAATCAAATCACTACATGAAGCATGCCGATGAATGTAGTTGTGGAGTGACATTGTAACATCACAATTTTCACTTGTTTGATTAAAGGATAGTCGGGCATATCACATAAAATAATCCTTTTTTTCCAAACCCCAAATGCCCTTTCAATATGATCATGTAAAGATGAGCGTCTCTTGTTAAACATCTCTTTTCTGTCCCATTGGCGGAAATTGTTGTAAAGTCTTCTAAGTTACAATGTTGATGCGCAGATGAACTTATCACAAGAAATGAGTGGTGATCGATGGTGATCAGCGGCGGCCGGTAAGTGTTGGTGGACGGTAGCAAGAGTGATGCTAAACTGCAGCTCATTCTTAATGCTTTAAGCTCTTCCTCATGCCTCAAGATATTTCCTTCTTTATTTCATTAGAGGGGCGGGCCTCTATTTATAAAGCTCAGGGTGCAATTAATAAATGAATATGAAATACTTTGATCCGACGATCAAGATAGCTTCCCTCGATCAAAATGAGTCTGATGGGCATTTGAGTGTTTTGATGATCTTGGACTTGAGCGATCTTGGGCACGTCGGTTTCGTCTCATTGAGACGCTCAATTAGGCTATAAGCTTACTAGATTTGACATTTGTTTGACTTTTCAAATATGCTCATAAAGCTTCCATGTGTGGTTTAATGACATGATCTGAGCTTGTTTTGACTTGGATTGGACTAATTTTCATCTCATTGGATCCGTCTCGTTGAGCCGATCAGTCTGACTATAAGTTTGTTGAAATCAAAGCTCTAGATAATTTTTTATCAATATTTGAACATTTCTTGCTCAAAATAGTGCATGGTGATCTATCTCATGCCTCAATTTTCGTGCTGATGTTAGAAATTTTTTGATGACGCATCAGTTGTCCTCCTACTTTCAAGTGATACCAACTTCATCGTCCAAAAATATCAAGATCCGGAGCCTGGTTATTATTTTTATCATTGTATTATTATTATTATTATAAAAACTACTATAATTTATCAGAACTTTAAAGCAAAGCTCTCGATTTGACAAATGATGTGAAAGGAATGCAATTAAATCCCACAAGACCATGCATAAATGGCTTCTTGAAGGGTTCAGACAACAGGAAGGAAAAGAAGATCTGATTAGAAAGTCCATATGTTTTCATCGCCGATTTTCAGGAGAAACTGAGAAAAAACGATCAAAATAAGCTGTCGCAGTTCTTCCTATTTTTCGAACCAAAGATATTTTTATTGCCAATAAACTCAGCCTTCGTATTTAATTAGGAAAAGTTTGTTTAACAAATGAAATGGTTTTTAAGTTATCACTTTGGAACTTCTGAAGGGACGTGCTGGCTTTGAGGAGTTGAAAAGTATTGGGTACTTATTATGTAAATAGAAAAGTTTAGGTGTGACACATGTAAATATCAGGGTTTGGAGAGGCATGTATGTAAATCCCCCATATAAAAATTGAAGCTTAGGTGTTAGATATGTAAATTAATAAGAATGACTTTTTTCTTAATGATAAAAAATTATTTGGACGTAGCTTCTCCAATGCATACATATATCGAAGAAATGACACTACCTTCCAAAGTAAATCAGACCAATTATGAGCAGATTTATTCTTCTATTTTATTTTATCATTTTGGAAATATAATTTGTATGCATGGTTTATATGCTAGTTAGCTTGGATGATCTGTATTTCTTCCGGGGAAAGGTGCACTAGCATCCAACATCATATATGACTGACTTTGCGCCTGTATTTCTTGTGGAAAAGTGGCCCTCTCATGCAAGTTAACATATAGAGCAACTATAGCTAGGTGAGCCAAGTAAACTTTAATAAATAATAATTTCATTTTCATGAAGAAAGTTTGCAGATGGATTAGGTATTTATTCATTTTTAATACAACTCTCATAGGACCTCATCTCTGCCATATCTCATAATTTTGATTTATTTCTTACATTATTTATATACGTTTACTCTGAAATTTTAAAGACATCAAATGCTTTGCATTTATTCTAAATTAAATAGAGATGTGTATTATGAATAATTATTGTATTTGGTATATAAATAAAGTAGAAGGATCGACGAAGAAGCGAAAAATGGAGCGAGAAAATTCACGTCAGAGAACAGTAACACAGCGGAACACACAAATTTAGTGGTTCGACAAATTGTCTACGTCTACGGAGTTGCAAAGCATTTTATTACTTGAGGAATTTACCCCAGTCGATCGTCTCAACTTACAAGAGGGATCTCTCGCTTCCTTGCTCTTACTTCTTCTCTCTCTACACCAAGATACATTGAATAAGATAAACTTACAAGAGCAATAAACTCAATTTCTCTTCTCCCACAAGTCACCAAGAAGAAGCTAAGGGAGAACAATCTTTTTCTTCTTCTTTCTTCTTCCTTCTGCCGCAAGGAACGACTGGTTGCACTTCTCTTTCTCTATCCCGAGGAAGCCTGAAGAAGAACACAAAAGGCCGTGCAAAATTAGAACGAGAGCCGTGCGATACCTCTTAATACCTTTCTTCTTCCTTGATGTTGGATCCTGCTGCTCGAGCAAAGGAAGAAAAAAAATGTCTAGGACCTCTCAGTTTCGTGAATTAAGAGAAGGTGGGGCGTTGCGACTCTTTGCGAAACAACAGGATCAGTTCACGGTAGAGGAAGGCGGGAGCGGGAATACTTACGACACTATTTTTTTTATGACGCGGGCTCCATTCCAACAAATCTCCCACTTGGAGACCGGTATACAGACAACAACATCTTCTTCCTCAAACTAACATCCTCCACTGCGATGTCGCCCTTTTCTTCAAACATAAATCCTCCACCCCTGCAACTCAAAGCCCATGTATTCACACCAGAAGACCAACTGAAGCTGTGCACAACTTTAGTTTCTCAAAAGTGCAACCTCAGTCAACATATCAACAGGGCCCACAAGTCTCTGCTTACAACTCCCACTACATGAGCAATATCTTGTCTCTCTTGAAAACATTTTTCAACACGTCTAGCCTTGTACCTCTTACTGTTATCAAGCTTAGTCTTCACCTGGTATACCCACTTGTTGTGTAATGCCTTCTTCCTTGATGAAAGTTCTGTCAGCTCACACTTGCTCGAATTAGCATCTTGCACGATTTCTTCATAGCTCTATGGTTCTCCATCATATGTCTGTGGAACAATAGGAATGAGTGCCCCAGACCCACTCTCTACCACATTCAACGCTTCTCAATTTGCTAGATATACTTTCCCAAAGTCACATGCAACATAATTTTGCATCAATTCTTGATGAAATGTTGTATAGAAAGAAGCCCATAAATCCAATATCTAGTTATCAACAGAACTATGAACTGTCAGCAGTAGTGCATACTCTAGTTCTTTAGTTACCACATTTGTGCTATCATTCTTCATTTTCTTAGGATTTATGCAGTTCTTGTCTATGTGGTCAGCCTTGCCACAATTCCATTAGTTTACCTGCTGATCAGACTTTGATTTTGATCACCCTCTATTTGAGTTTATGTCTTATGATCTTTCTTTGAAATTAACATTTAGCGTCGAACTCGAACCTGAGATCTCGTCAGAATCTTTCCTGCTCACCTCCTCAGCCAAAATCAAATCACGAATATCACTATATTTCATTTTAAATTTACCTACAAAACTGTTAACTGTCATCCTCATGGCTTCTCGACTATTTGAAAATGATGCTAACAATATCAGCGCACGTATCTCATCATCAAAATTAATTCAACAGATGACAATTGATTTGTGATGGTATTAAAATCATTATGGTGTTGATTAACAGAAACATCTACCGTCATCTTCAAATTGAATAACTTTTTCATCAAATGCACCTTATTATTCGTCGATGGATTCTCATACATACCAGATAAGGCTGCCATGAGATCTTAGTCATCCTTTCCATGACGGCATTGTGTGCAACAGACCTCGATAGGAACAATCGAATAACCCTAGAACTTGTCGATCCAACAAATTTCATTCAACTTCATCCATCCTTTCAGGTCTTTTTCCCAATAATGGAAGATAAAATTTCTTCCCATAGAGATAGTTCTTTATCTGCACGTCAAGTAACCAAAATTTGTGCTATCAAACTTCTCGATCCCTGAAACCTTCACTTCATTTGCAATCATCATTCTTCCTTAAATCTGAAATTACGGGCTCTGATACCAGTTGTTGTGGTATATAGATAAAATAGAACGATCGACAAAGAAGCGAAAAATAGAACGAGAAAATTCACACCAGAAAACAGTAGCACAACATAACACACTCATTTACGTGGTTTGACAAATTGCTTAGGTCCACGGAGTTGCAAAGGATTTTACTATTTGAGGAATTTATACCACTCAATCGTCTCGACTTACAAGAGGGATCTCTCACTTTCTCGCTCTCTCTTCTTCTCTCTCTACACCAAATTACACTGAAGAAGATAAACTTACAAGAGAAATAAACCCAATTTATTTTCTACCACAAGCTACCAAGAAGAAATCAATGAAGAAAATATTTTTCTTCTTCTTTCTTCTTCCTTCAGCCGCAAGAAACTACTGCTTGCACTTCTCTTTATCTCTCCCGAGGAAGCCCAAAGAAGAACACAAAAAGGCCGTGCAAAAT
>NEWO01000044.1:419712-446014 GCA_003013225.1 Phalaenopsis aphrodite | reverse complement strand
AAATCATATTTTACTTAGAACATTTATTTTTATCATTTGGAAGTAGCCCAGATTCAAGGCCAGTGGGGAACACAAGCACATGCCACACACCGGTTATGGGGCCCATTTATAGGACTATGATCGGCCCGCTGAGTGGGTGCAATGTGGGCCCAATAAGATCACCTCTATCCAAGAATTTGGGCGATAGCTCTGGGCCCCGGTTTATAAATTTTTAAAATCTTAAAATGATATTTTAATAATTAAAAAAGAAAAATATTTGGCTACGTGGCAACATCTACACCATACTTGTGAGTTTAATTTGGATTTGGAATGTTATTGAGAAGTATTCTCCTAAATAAGTCATTTGATCTTTTTCCCTGGAAGCGTGCGATATAATTTAGAAAGATTATTATTTAATGTCTATTTTTTATGTTACACCGGCCATGTGCATCATTGTTAATACTTTATTCAAAAACTTATTATTTATTAAATAAAAAGGTTATTTTTAATTAACAATGATTAGAGGTGGTTTATTTTATTTGATAATTAATTTATGTTAATTCAAATTAAAAGAGTACTTTGAAAGCAAAATAATTTGATTATAATAGGAATTATATAATTGTATGAGGTAATCATTTTAATTTTATAAATTGAGATATTAAATCATAAACTAATATACTTACTATTGTATATCAGAATGACATTGGAATATGGTCAAATCAATAGTCTTCAAAAGATTTCATCAACATGGTTGAAGCTGTATACTGCATAATCAAGTTAAATATTAAAATACAAAATAGCATCCATATTATTGCAAATTAACATTTATTATCGTTGTGTGCGTGAAATTCATAATTATAGAGTATAAGTTCTATCAAAACTGGCGACGTGGAGGCAGGTGATGACAGTTCGGATGATGGGCGGTATCTAGACAAAATATTTTCTCAAAAAGTTGAGCTCCCAACCACGCCCCTATTCAGGATGTCACCAATAGTAGTGATTGGTACTTTTGTTGGTATTCAATAACAAGACTTGTTCATTGTGCAATGATTGGCGTCAAAAGATGGAGGGCAATGAATGTCATCCCTGGTCTCCAATAGGAGTAAAATGATGAGTGTTTGATAACATTAATTGCCAGCATCAAACGACAAAAAAGGATGGTTAATGAGTATCAGATGTGAAAAGCTATTTGGTATGAATTTTGTTTTTTTAACTAGCAGAGAATTTAGTGCCAAAAAATTCAAAAGAGAAGTACAAACCAAAACACTAGAAGGGGGCATGTGCAGATTCAAAAGAGAGGGTCTATAAACTAATATAATCTTTTACAAATTCAAAATCTCTGTGTTGAAACTTCCTTAACATGTATAGAACTATGACCTATTTATATCGTATTATTTCTAATCAAATGTACTAAGTATTTGCACACCTTATTAATAAATTTTATGAATGTATTTTTGCTATATATATATATATATTAGAATCTATCAACCTACCATCTTAAATGAGGTGACCAAAATTATTCATTTTTTACTTTTTAAAGTAATTGGAAATTCATATCAAAGGACTGAGTAGGGTAACAATAAGCGAGGAGAATACATCAGAGCTCCCTTATTGTGAGTAATATTGAAAGCCCCGCTTACACGTTATAGCTAGAGACATCTATATAAAAAGTATAAAAAGAGAGTATTATAGAATTAGTCAATTAAAGGGTAATTTGGTAAAAACTTATTTGATGGTGAGTGATATTCTTTATGATCACCCGTAAGCTAATGCTTCGTGGTTGAGGTGTTAGGTTGTCAGGAAGAAGGATGAAACAAGTTGTAGGGAGTGGTTTGGTTAAGATGTCTGCCGGCTGATCCATTGTAGAAACTTAATTTAGAGCCACTTCGTTGGATAACATTTTCTCGTGGATGAAGTGATAATCTATCTCGATGTGCTTGGTGCAAGCGTGGAAGATATGACTGCGAGCAATCGTCATCTTCGAGGTGTTGTCGCAAAAAAAAATTAGTTGGTGAGATGATTGGAACTTGAACTGATGACATTCATATTACCCGCCACCGTCGGAGCATAAGATTTTGATATAGGAGTTAAATAGTTTTGCCATTTGATGGTGAAGATTAATGAAATGAGTTAAGGTTTCAAATTTATGAATCATAGGGAATAACCATGTGTATCTACTTGTATCATCCACAAAAATCACATAAACCGATACCTTGATTGGAAATATGCAAGTAAGGTCCCCATACGTCGGTATGAATAAGTTCACATGGAGAATATGTATAATTACTAGATGGTATAAATTGTAATCTATGTTATTTTACTGTGACACAAGAATTACAAAAAAAATTATATCTAGGAATTTTGAGATGAGGATGCTGAGTTGCAATGGTGCAAAGGACGTTACAATTGGGATGACCAAGTCGGTGGTGCCAAATATCAGTAGTAGCGGTTACGGACAATAAAACGTACTTACAAATGGGTAAGGGGTTGAGTCCCTCACGACATGGGCCTTGGAGAAGAATTTGTAGGGTTGTGTAATTGATTTGCTAGCTGGAGGCATCAAATAAAATGATACCATCATCCTCGGTGTCAATTTGAGAAAAAAAGAGTGTGAAATAAGTTTGAGAGGGGTAACTTCCGAGTAAAAGTTGAAAGTAGTCCTTAACCACTGTTTTGAATGAGAATGTTGCCAACATGGACTTGTTCCTAACCTTGATAAGGTTCATAGCTTTGTAAATGGTTGAGATCAGCAGTTAAGTGTTGTGATGCTCCCGTATTGAGGTACCATTCATAATTGAGAGAAGTCGAGGTGAAAAGGCATGCATGATCCATTAGTTGTTTAGGTTGATAGCTTGAATTTGCATGATGCCAACATTGAGGTGCTAGGTGACCTGATTTAAGGCATATTTGATAGTTTCCTATGTTACTACGCCTGGGTGATTGCTGGTTGTTGTTGTGTGAACGATTGGATCATCCTCGTCCTCCTGTGGTTGCCACGATATTTGTCTCTATTAGAGTATAAGGAGAATTAGTTCTCCAATTGGGAAGGTATGCTAGAAATATCATTTTAGACATTGATCTCTTCAGTATGCATCAATGAATACATATCTTCAAGGTTGATGAAGGATAAAAAGTTTCTAATCACAGTTTTGAAAGCTTGGTAGAAGGGGGTAATCCCTTAAGTATGTAATGTATGATGTCTTCAGTATCTATGGATGATTCGGAGGCTATAATATTATCGACTAGTACCTTTATTTGAGTAAGATAGTGATTCATTGTTTGGTTCTTCATGCTTACATTGTGAAGTTCGTTCTTCAATTGGATGACTCTTGATTGATTGGTAGCTTGTAGGTATTTTTCCAGCAGTCCCCAGATTGGTTGATGACGTAGGGTAGAACTGTGTTGGAGATGGTGGAGAGGATGTCAGTTGCTAGGTTTTGGTCGAAGAGAATCTAGGTTCGGTTAAGAGGGTTGGGAGTAATGGTTCTTGCATTGGTAGTAAGAGTTTCTGGTGGTTTCAGAGTAGAGCTATCAATGAAGCCACCAAATTCATTTTCATTGATGATTTTTCACATTTGAGATTTCCATAAGGGGCAATTTTCTATGGCTAGCGGGGTGGTAATGACGATTTTGATGTTGGAGACTAGAAATTTCAGAGAGGGAGGCATGCGTTGTTCTTCGATCGTGAGAGCAGTTAGGTTTCCGCTTAGTACCGAAGTCGAGGACTCCATTGTTGCGGTAAAACAGATAGCTTTGTTACCATAAAAAATAAACTAAACAAAGGAGAAGAATATATGAATACCTCTTTCGTATAATTAGATGGAAAAAGGGGAAGTAACAGTAAGCGAGGAGAATACACCGGAGCTCCCTTATTGGCAGTAATATTGAAACCCCCACTCATACGTTACAAATAGAGACATTATATAAAAAGCACAAAAAAAGATTATTCTAGAATCAATCACTTAAAGGGTAATTTGGTAAAAGCTTATCTGGTGATGTGTGATATTCTTTATGATTATATATTAGAATCTACCAACCTACTATCTTAAATCAGATGATCGAAATCATTCATTCTCATTTTTGAAAGTAATTGGAAAATCATACATAGGACTGAGAGGGATGTTCGACTAATGACTAAAAGGGGTTGTCCATCAGTAGCCATTCGATGTGGCAAAGTTTCTAATCATCTAATGAGTGGTACATCCCTAATGCTCTAAATGCGACAATTGCAAAAAAATTGATTGATTATGACTCAATATTTGGATTTTCCAGAACTATTCTTGAAAATGTAAGATTTTATTTTATCATCATTAAAAAATGTCATTGGTATTTTCTAAAACAAGCGCCACTCTATCCATACTAATCCTTGAAAGCTTTCGATGTAAGCTATAAATCATGGAGGCAGGACATGTTTATTTTTATGGTAATTTATTTCTGTACACGCGAATATCACAATTCACACTAAGGGTCTGTTTGGGGCAGTTTATAGTACGTGCGACGTTTTCAAAACGCTGTCGTACCGTTTGGTTCGCGCGTTTCACCAGCTTATCCGAAGCTGCGTTTGAGTTTTTACACTAAACGCAGGCCGCGAGTCGACCCCTGCTGCCGGTCCACGGGCCGTGTTTCAAGATAAACAGCTTATCTTGAAACGCACAAGCTGCCCCCAAACAGACCCTAAATTATTCTATATCTCGTCTATTTTAGATATATATATATATATTATAATGAAGTGTAAGCGCAAAGGCTTACCCCATGAAGAACTAGGAGCCTAAACGAGTCAAGCTTGCTTGCCTTTGACTCTTTCAAAATAAATTCTGTTTGAAATTGACTCATATTCAAAACTGTTAGGCATTTGTGTTTGGCATGAAATTGACTCATTCAAAATGGTCAGAAAAATAGATGTAACGTATTTGATTCGAACCACACCATTCCATGCAATAAAAATGTAAAACCACACAATGAAGAGCAATGAATATTTAAACTTAAATATACATTTAATATATATATATATATATATATATATATATATATATATATATATATATATATATATATATATATATATATATATATATATATATATATATATATATATATATATATATATCTTGAAAGTGAAATACACCTTCTTCACAGAAGCAAACTGTTATAACTGTAAATATGAAAATTTAGATGTTAGATATGTAAATACATAAAAATTATGTGTTATCAATGTAAATATTCCTATACGTCAAGGAGTGAATTAAAAATTGTCATTTCGATTGCAAATTATTTTTTAATTATTTATTCAAATATAACAAAAACTCATTTTAAATGACTTGAAATCTACTCGACTCAAAATACATTTTATTTTTGAGTCCACCTGATTTCAAAATTAAATACAATTTTACTAGTTCAAACACAACTTGATACTAGCCATATCAAGCCTTGAAAAAGCGTAATCACAAAGTATCAAATATGTGGCAAAGCACACGAAATTAAGGATTGACATGAAGAATTAACCCTTATTTTGATGAGCAATTGATTTTATTGTTTGAGGGCGTTGAATCTTTTTAGAACATAAAATCTCGTATTGCTCGTGAGTACATACAATCCAGTAAAAACCTTATTTTTGTAGAAGAGAGCTAGAAGAGAGATGAATGTAAGGCTTGCAAGAAGGTCTCAAAAGTTGTGTAGTGAACTTGAATCTTCAGCGAGCTAGAAAAAAGGGCTCAGAAGAGGTTTCCCGGATTACAGTGTTTTAGAGAGAGAGAGACACTTTGGGAAAAGTTTCAGAATCCTACTCTCTACTTTTTCCTTTCATACAAATAATAATAATAAAAAAAATAGAAAACACGACACCCATCCATGATGTCTTGATGAAAAATTTATTATATGGATGTCAGGCGGCACTTTTAAAGAAGGATGAACTTACGTCCTTGCTAGTAATGATAACCATCTATAGTAGTTGTTCCTCTAGGTGTGCTAGGTTCGCCTCCACAAAAGAAATAAAATTCAACCACTTCGGTAGGTAGGCTCAATTCAGCCACTTTTACAGATAAGTTCAGTTCTGCCACTTAGAGTTTTTTTTGAGGCAGCTGCATATATTTATAATCTGTTGATAAGCAGATTATTCTGATAATTAGATAATTTGTAGATTATCAGGATAAGCTGGTTTGTTGTTTGGGGCAACATATTCAGAACAGCTTACTGATAGCTGTTGTTGGATAAATAACCATTATGTCTGTGTTTGGTAAAACTGTTTGCAACAGAATTGTATGAGGAAAATAATAGATAGAACAGAAACCTCAAACTGTTGCTGATCAGTTAAGCAAGTGGGCTCAATTCAACTGCTTCAACAGTTAAGCTCATTTCAATCACTTTAGCAGGAGGGCTCAGTTGAGCTTAGTAGTTTCCATTGTTAAAATATGGATAGATAGTTTGTATTTAAATGTATATTTGTATTTATATAAATAGAAAAATTATTCAAAATAGCCTTTATTTAAGGGTGCATTCAATTTCATCTAAAATTTTGAAACGCTTCTATTCTGATTACTTCCCTTTTAAAGGTGATATTAATTGTTTGGTCTCAACTACAAGAAATCTTAATTATCTCAGGCAGCGTTGGAGAGGTGCCATAATCTTTGTTTAATTTTGTAAGACATTAAGTAAAATTGTCTTTAGTGTGGTACACACACACATAATTGATTTTGTGCTTGAAAATATTCTTTTTAAAAAATGATTTTTATTTCGCTTGTTAGTGATTATTTTGAGGTGCAATACCACTCACTGAGGTTGTTGCAGGTGCTCATCTGAGTTAGAAGATTCATGCTTAGCATTTTAATGGACTTAGGATTTGAAAAACTCATTAATATGGAGCAAACAATCAGAGTTAAATGCTGAGGAATAGTCGTTTTAAGATAATTCTATATGTTAGAATCCGAGCCAAACATATTATGGGTGACAGATGGCTGAGAGGAACTCGGAAGAGGTATCACAATGAATCAAAAGCTGCATAAGAATGCATTCCATATGGAAGAAGCTGCTACGAGAGATGTAATGCTTGCAGATATAATGAGTTTGTTTGGGGTAGCTGTTGATTATTTATAATTTGCTGATAAACATCTTATTCTGATAATCTGATAATCTGCAGATTATCAGAATAAGCTGACTTTCTGTTATATGCAGCTTATTTTGAATAGTTTACTGGGAGTTGTAGTTGGATAAATGATCATTCTGCCCATGTATTTGTCCAACAGAGTTGTATGAGAAAAATAATTGAAAAAACAGCAGTCTCAAACTATTACAGTGCAATTACAAAAATGAAAATATATTGCTCACCATTTTGTGAGTATCAAAAGAAATAAAATAAAAAGAAATACAATTACAATTAAAAATAAAAAGATTAAGACGTTCAATTTAAAATTTTGACGTTGTCTGTCCTCAGCGACACTGTTCTCTTGGGTAACCATCGTACCACGATGACTATCGACATGTGAGTATGTCAGAATGTCGACCCAACGGAAAAAACCACGTCGTGCTGAAACACCCATTTGACAACCGTAAAATTGTCTCTCACTACTATGAGGTTGGCGTGACGTGAGTAAGGGAGTCGGTAGTTCGCAGTAACACAACACAACTCGGGAGATTCCTGAAATCCTAGAGCTCATGTTGCTAATGAGATAAAACAACTAAAAAAGAACATTCGTCAGATCATAAATTTAAATTAAGCTTTATATATGAGAACCAAAATAAAACAAAACATAAACAAAACAAAGAATATAAAATAAAATGTTAACATGTCATAATTATAGAGTCGAACATTTCAATGAAAGATACGAAATTCTGAATAAAAAATATAAAATATAAATACATAGTACAACGAACTACATCCCAAATAAGCATATAATAAATAAAGAAGCATGACTGAATCAACATCCAGAAATAGCATCTGTGATATACTCCCTTAGAATAACCATCTCGGCTACATCTTCACCATCGTGAGTTTCCAATTTAAGCGACTCGATCTCAGCCTCATGTAATAATTGACCAGCGAGAGATTCTGAAGGTCATGAAGAAACAATAAACTGATCATCATCAATCAAAGTGAGCTTCCAACCTTATTACCTTCCAACCTCAGCAATACAACATTAACCGAGCTTCCAACCTTACAACAATAAATCACAGAATTTGACCCCAACATATGCATGCAAAACATAATTTAAGAGAGCAGAAATTATGTTGCCAGATGAACCAGGGAAAACTACAGAACAGGAAAACAACAAAAAAAAAACAGTGAAGGGAACATCAATAATTAATCCACCAGAACTCTCACATGCTACCGTATGAAACATAAATAATTCATATAGAATAGCAATGGTCGAAGGGAGCAACATCGACAGAACTTCCAAAATGCTACCATATGAAACATGAATAATTCATATCAAATAGCAAAGGTCGAAGGGAGCAGCACCAACAGAACTTTCCAAATTCTTCCAAATGAAACATAAATAATTCTTATCAAATAGCGATGGCCGAAGGGAGCAACACCAACTGAACTTCCCAAATGCTGTCAGATGAAACATAAATCCTTCACCCCTTAAATATATTAAATCTTTGTGACATCTAAGGTATATAAATTCCTAATATGAAACTCCACAGAACTCCAAATGCTGCTTAATATTAAAGCTTTGTGAAATCTAAGCAAATATGAAACTTTAGGTGTTAAATGCCTAACATTTAAAGGGATTGTGTGGTATACATGTCAATTCCCCACAGAACTCCAACTTCATATCAAATAGCAATGGTTGAAGCTTGCAGCTATAAATTCCTCACTAACATACCAAAATCCAGGGCAGAACATTATTTCCATGAACTATTCATATCAAATAGCAATGGTAATGCTTAAATAAACCCCTGTAACATGAGATTTTAGAGGAAGGATCCCAATAATACGAAAGAAAAATTCTCTATAGTTAAATACCAAGAAATTGCATAAAGAGAGCCTTGTAACATGAAGGATATAAAATTTCTTTCCGGTAATAGCATTGCCCAATGCATCGCAGTAATAGTGTTGCCCAACTCACCATAATTTCATCACCCCTATACCATCACAGGTAATCGCACACATAACATTTCCTACAGGGAAGAGGAGCTCTGCAAAACCAAAAGGCGTAAGAGGGATACCTGCGAATAAATTTCACACAACTTTCGATCCACAACCTAACGACCTCTTCACCACCTAAGGCCAGATGGGAAATGGAAGAGGGGAGGGGTGCACGGGATTGAAGGCCAAGAACGGGGGAGTTTGATTGCTGAGCTAGGGTAACGACAGATAACAGGCTCGAGGGGCTGAGGAGTAATAAGCTCTGAGGAAACGCGAAACACAGGTTAAAGGGAGCTGTGGATCGCTCTGTGTATTATAATGTAAAATCTTACGCGTGCCCTTGACCGCCTGCTCAAACGCTTCGTCAGCATTCTGAAAATGCTGAATGCAGGGATATGATGTGCCAAATGGACCCTAAGTGAGACATGACACTAAAAAAATGGGTGAGAGAGACGTTCATTTTGAGCAGCACATAGAGGGCAAACATAATTGAGCTCCATGCATCTACACAAAAGCACATCTTTTGTTTTCAGACCACCCACAAGAATTTTTTACACAATTTTTACATATTTAAAGGAGTAGCCTTCGAACCAAAAAGTTTACTCTGTTTTATGATGTTGATGAAGAAATGAATAAACCTCTTTATGTGACTATAAATTATGTAGTGTCAATTATAGAGGTGTTAAGTATGAGTTGGCAACAAGATACAACAAAAAGATCATTTGAGAGAAGAGATCAACTACCATAAAGATGAACTCAGAAGCCTTAGTATTAATAGAAAAACTAAACCAAGAAACGATAACATTCCTAAATACTCTATAGAAAGATATACCATTAAGCTTAGGGTCAAAGAAGAATGAAAGCTTGCTATAACAATTCACATGAAAAGAAAGGCATTCCTTCATTTTAATAACAACATGTATTAAAGCTTTTAAAAAAGGGGATAATTTACCTTTTGTTTTGGTCCTAGGGAGAAATTGGAATAATTAAAGCAATTGGATAAAATAGAGTTTGTGTTGTAGTATCTCCAAATGATCTTAGATTTGCATGGTAAACTAATGGTGTCAAGGACTAGGGATGAGAACACCCAATTGTTCTTTAGGTTTAGTTGTAGCAGTCTAAGCTATAGTGTGAAGTTTCTTTCTATCCCACCATGATATAGAAAGCTATTAAATAAGCATGAAAAATATTTCCTCATTCTTTTAGTGATAATAGAGGATCTAAATTGGTAATGATGGTAGCTTCAAATATCAATTTTAATAAATTGAAATATATTTATAAATGTGAGAGATTTTTTCTACCAACTAGATAGTGAATGCTGCACTTTATCAAAAAAATTTGGAATTGTTAAAAACCTTAAATTTTGTAGAGCTAATCATAATGCCAAGGTTATGCCGAGGGAGAGGAGTTGCTTGAAAGCCAAGAGTGCTACAAAAAAATTGCATAATGTGAGCACCTACTGCTTTGAAAAAGCAAAATTGGATTTGTTGACATTAACTCAAAGGTTTACAATTACACTGAAGGTGTTTCTAACAGAGCAACATTAGCCTTTCCCAATAATGAACATACTTTGATCTTGATTGGAAGAATTGAATTGAGCATCTAAAAGCTGAGAAATCATCCATAACGATCCTGAAGAGATAAAGGGCTTGGAGACATCCTTGCCTAAGGCCCGAGGAGGAAACGAAAAAAATTCCTGAAGCTCGCTATTAATAACTATAGAGAAATTAACTTAAGTCCTTAATATAGTAATGAATTGGGCAGGAAATTCCCAAAGCATATACTATATCATAAGGAAATTGGCGGTCCACTCTTTCAAAATTTTTCAAGAGCACAATTTTGGAGCAAAAATTTGTTTGTGTGAATAGAGGTGTTGAAAACCACGAAATTTGGTTGAGTGATAAATATTCAAAAGCAGTTGACTTATGAATTATTTCTTGAAGACTTGTTCCTTTTTGAGAAATTTATAACACAAATTTCCTCCTAAGAGTCCTTACAATTGATAATTAAGTAATTTTTTTAGCTAACAAGCTACTTTGAATAAAAGGAGATTTGCATGACTAGTTCACGATTTTGATATGTAATATTTTAAAAGCAAAATATTTGCTGTGCACCTTTAAATTCAACAAATATTACATTTATTTTAAGAGTAAAATCTTGATTCAAATTTAGAGATTAATTTGACCCCTTTGGGCGTATAACTTTCAACAAGGCATATGATCACTTTGAACTTGAACAAGCTTAATATGTGTCATGTCGCCTCATCTGATTTTATTATTATTATTATTATTTGAGCAACTTATATTTGAAGTTATTCTTAAACAAAACATTCATGTTCAAATCATTCAAACCAAATATGATGGTTGAACTCCAATTATATAAAATTAATTTATTAAAAAAAATTTAAGCAAACACAAGCAAATAATTTATATTTATAAAATTAATATTTAGAAACATGTTTTGAATATTGGAGCATTACATTTTTGCGTCGTGAGTTTGCACCGTTTGGGGTGGCATTCACATCGTCGTTTCATAGAACCGTCAATGTAGAAATAAACATTCGTGACAACTCTCTACACATTGCCCTCACGTATTTCTAAGTTGTCACTTCCCTGCTTCGACTGCATTTCTTTGTTGAGAAATTAGAACGAAAAAAAATAAGAATCGACATAAATCCAGAATAACACAAATATTTAACGAGGTTTGACAAAGATGCTTACGTCCTCGAGAGCAGAGCGACGAGTTTCTTTCACTATTCAGAAAAGAGATTACAGAAATCAGGGATACCTCCTGGGGTTACTAGCAGACCTATTTATAACCCTAAGAGTAAACCCTAGGCACAATATGTATTTACAACATTACCCCTATACCATACCACGGGGCTTTGCCCCTGCACCCCAACCCACGCAACTTCCCAATTTGGCAGATTCTTCCGCTCCGCTTCGATCCAGTGTCTGTCCCTATATGATATATGAGTCATACCATAACATTCTTCATTCGAGTGTGTCTCCTCTGAAGATATCGAAAAATAAACTTATAAGATATTTTTCTTTTCATTCCCGTTCTCCTTCTTTTCGTTCGGGTTCAAACGCTATGGACTCAACTCCTTCCTCACCTTCTCTTTTGTTATGCGATTTTTTGAGGCTTTTACTAAGTATCTTGTTTTCTTTCGGTTTAGTTTACGAGTTTATGCCGAGTATTTTAGGTTTTAGATGAAAAGTTGGTCTTATTGGGTTTGATGTTTTTTGTGTTTGCTCTCATATTATCTTCCGAAAGCTTGTGTTCATCGGGTTTATATTGAGAAGATTATGCACTTGATGTTTATGTTGAGTGCCTTATGTTGTTTGGATTTATGATGAATGCCTGTTGTGCATTGTGGTTAGGTTGAAAGTTGTGTTCTTTTGAGTTTATGATTGATGAGAACAATTTATGGGAGAGCTTAATGTTTGGATTAAGTGAATATAGTTAGTATGAATTTTACATTTCATAAAATAGAGATAGTAAATCACAATCAAATAGAATAGTGGCTTTGATCATTAATAAAGTTTTCTCGGAGAGTGAAGTAATATCAATTTCTATACATCACTTGAGATGAGTGCATAGAGATAAATTTGTAAAATTCAGTAATACTCGTTCAGATTCAATTGGAGATTTTTAAAACTACAAACTTACAACTAACACATGTACAATAAAAACATTACAGTACTTAATTCTCAAAAATAACTATAACACAACGGATCATCAAAACAGACATAATACCTCACCAGCTTTCTAATAACAATTTATCCTAAAAGCAGCTTCACAACTGCTTATTAAAACAACTTTAACTGCCCTCGAAGACACTCCAGGCTCCTTGTGAGAACAACAGACATTTTTAACTTCCCTAACAGCCTATCCCTAGCTAAAGGCCTCCTATATTTTTTTTGTGATAGTGAGCTGTGAGTTCCATGGAAGAACCTGCCAATTGTAGAGGACGATGCCAGGGACATCTTGATTTTATTGGCACAACCATCTAGAGAATGAAATGAAGAGGATGATGCCAAGGGACATCTTCATTTTAATGCATTAAACATTTTTGTCAGGTTGAAGTGACTTTAGATGCTCAAAAACTTTTAAAAAATAAAATTTTATTGTGACATTATTATATAAATATTATATCCATTAAGCAGATTAAAAAAGGACCATCACACTCAACAAGCCAGGAAAAAAACAGGACACCCCCACAGATAAATTAGCAGTATGCAGCTGGATACAAACAAATTGACAGTATTCAATTTGGTAGCATTACAACAAGCACAAAATAAAGTATAAACAGGTTAACCGACCCTTCCTATTATTACCTGCTATGATTCCACCGGTTCAAACAAACCGGGGGCGACTCTGCAAACCAATAAGGCCCGAACCATCATGAACCGGATTTCCACCTCCAAGCCGTGCAACACCCACGACCCGGTCGAGCCCAACTAAAGTCACAGAATTATCCAAACGGCGCTGCAGCTCCGGCTTGAACAATTCTGACTTCGGCCTAGCAATACAAACGGCTTTCTCCGACCGGCAGCTCAAAATACCGCCGCCGCTGCCAATAGCCTTCTTTCTCCCGCTGCCGAGCGCCACCGCAGAGTATCGGAGCTGCTCGTATTCCGAACCCGCACTAGAGAAGTTTGCGACGCTCGATCGATCGAACCCATCGGCCGTGGTGACGCTCCACTCCACACTCACTTCGCTGGGTGGGTAACATTCACTGGGAGTTAAGGACGGCGCCACCGTATCGTCGTCGTCCCCACGGCATGGCGGAGTAATCCCTGCAGCGAGTTTCCTCGACTCAAACAACGATGAAGAAAGCTCGTCAAGTGAGTCTCGCCGTCGGAACGCCATTTGTGTCGAAAGAGACTCAATTTCAAAAAGGTCCGAACTTGTGTCGCTTTCCACGTCGTCCTCCACTGCTGGCCTCGCCGTGGGGCTCCCGGAAAACTTGAAATTCCGGCGATCTCCAGCGTTTATTAAAAAGGGACCTTTTTGGAACTCCGCTGACTTCCTCAGCGGCGTCGAGGTTTCTGTCGGCATGAATACCTCAAGCGAAACTCTCGCCGGCTCCTCTCCGCTGTTTTCCTTTCGTGGAACAAGATCAGGGAGGCAGAATCCAGCGGAATCAAGGATCCTGCGACCGATTTCCGGTGGGGTAAAAGGATTATCCCGCGAGAAACAGCGTACAGGACCGCGAAAGATAAGGGGATCTTGTGGCAGAATACCAGGAAAAACTTTCATCTTGGTCATCTGCTCGATTCCCTCTTTCGCTCTCATCATTTGCTCTGCTTTCAATCGAGCCACTTCAGCGGGGGAAGAGTTATTTGTGGCATAACCAGAGGGATTAGAACTCTTGAGTTCGGAGTATGTTTCCTCGACGTCAACGGATTTCTTGCAGGAGCAAGGACAGGTGTGGCCGAAAAGGCGTCGAGCAGAAGACGAAGGTTCCTTTTTCTGTTCGCCATTAGGGAAGCTTGCAACGCTGACGGAGAGAGACGCATGTGATTTTCTTAGAAGCCCGGCTTGGCTGTTCCAGCTGGCTTCGGAGGAGGAGGTTGGAGTTGTGCGAAAGGAACGGCTGCGAAAGTTGCAGGAAGAGCCATTGATAGAAGAGGAGTCGCGTGGATTCGTCAAAAGGTTGCAGTTTTGAGTCTCAGGGGCTAGTGTAGCAGTGAACTTTTTGTTTGTAAAGTTGGAATCTTGGCTTTCGTTGAAGTAGCGCTCGGCGTCGAAGATGCTAATTTCGGTATCATCAATAGTTCGGCCATTGCTGTCGCCGGCGAGTTCTTCAGATTCGGGCCGGAGGTAGGGGGAAATGTGGGGCTCTTGGCGATGAGGTTTTGTGGGGAGGGAGATTTGAGAAGGGACATTGGGTAAGAAGTTTGGTTTTTGAGGAGGAACTCCATTAAAGCTTTTGGTCAAGCTGTATCTGTCCATCTTCAATCGAATGTTTCAGTTACAGGGAAACAAAAATGATGAAGCCGAAGAGCTAGCAGGAAACAAAACAGATGAAGCCGAAGAGCTGCGATAAGTTGGTAGCACGAAATGCACAAGGCAATGGAGGTTTGTCCGATATATGTATAGGCAAATAAACAGTGATTGAAGTGGGTGTGCCCTGCGTGAGATTATTTGATAAGTGGATTGCACGGTAACACCGAGGATAAATTAAGCAATACGAAATGCGAACTAATATATATATAAAGATATTAACAATTGATGAGAAATAAACAGCTTTAATTCGGACATTCTCTTAAAATTATAAAAAGAAAATACAAGTTCAAATTTTATAGTGCTTTTTGAGATTTAAGTGATATTTAATTCAAATTTATCTTGTAAAACATGCTTAAAAAACTAGTAACATAGAGGGAGAAGTGGAAAGATAGTAATATAGAGTGAGAAGTGCATACAGGACCGCCTAAAACTTAAAGTATAACACCCTCATCACCCAAACTTCAAAAAATATCATTTTAAACACCCTAAATTTTCTATTCTTTCGAAACAACCACCTTCAATGATTTCCATCACCTCCGTTGCTTGCAAGCTTGTCAGAGTTATATTGATCTGACTCAAGGAGCTGCTTCTCTCGCCGGAATATGCAGTAACAATCTTCGAACGCCTAACTTTAAAACTTCGTCATCCAAAAATGAGTCAATTATTGTTGAGACCGCAATTGCCCTACACCTGACACTTCTCCTCCTAGTTGAAACCCTCTTGCCGGCGAACTGACCATCTAATTCTCTCTCTCTCTCTCTCTCTCTCTCTCTCTCTCTCTCTCTCTCTCTCTATCTCATTGTTTCCCTCATCTCACATTAACGAAGCAGGACCATCCATGAAAAAATATTGCATTAGAATTCTTGATGTAATTTTGCATCATGACTCTAATCAGGGTCTGTCACGTGTTCATGCAACATGCATAATGCAATGACACTCATCATGACAAGGCATAAGAAGCAATACAAATGTTAACACGTGATAGTTAGCCGTACCCATCCTAGCACTGTTGCACAGGTACTTAGTTTCAATTCATTGATGTGCAACGTAGACACTTTCGACTTTAGCGAAGGATATGGAAAATTTCACCCTCAGATTCCATGAAGGAGAAATTCTTCACCATTTTTAGGATGAACTAGCTACAATTTTTTTTTTCATCCTATAAATCTTTGATGTTCCAACCTCTCCATGGAAGGTTGGAATCACCAAAGCTAGTGGAAATATGAATTCTTACAAATTTGGGTTTGGGCTAATCTTTTTACAAGGAAGATCACTCGTATTTGTAGGGGATTTGTCCACGACATATTCTTATCATAGCAGCTTTCCTAGGAAAACAACAACATATTCATAATAATCTCTAACACAATCCTAAGGCTAAGAAACAAGTGTATTACCTACGTGATGTTTGATGACATCCCGATTGCGAAGATGAAGCTCTCCTCAGGTAGGAGAGTGGCTCCTCTTTCTCTTCTTCAATGTGTGAGAGGAAGCTCTCCCAATGTAGAAAATGATGACTTCTTCCCTTCTCCAAAGTCAAGTGGAAGCTATCCTTTTGGAAGGAGATGTGCCACTTTCCCTCAGACTTGAAGCATCTCCAAGCTCTCTCACCCTCTCTCGGAGATTGGTGGTGAAAGAGGAAGAAGATGAAGAAGATGAAGAAGAAGGCAAATTTTTGGTGGAAGAAAATGGAGGGAAGAAGAATAGAAGAAGGTGATCTTTTTTGCTTAATTCCCTCCAAAACCCTCTTCTCTTTTTCAAATCCCTCTCCCAACTTCTCTCCTTTTTCGAAAAATGAAAGAAAGAAGAAGAAAGATGAAACACTCTCAACACCAGAAAGCTAGAAAAACTAGGAAAATTGGAATAAAAGGAAGAAGTAGAAGACTTTTCTCTTCACTTGAGCTCCTCCTCTCCAGGAATTCTCTCCCAAGCTCCTCTAACTCTCCTTCTCTCAGTTTTAAATATGGATACCTTCTCAAAAATGAGCTCTTCCCTCTCATTTTGTTTGGTCGGTTTGTTCACCTATTCGACCTCTCTGCTTGACACAACCTTGGGAAGCATCTTCTTGTTAGAAAATGACAAGGCTTGATAAGATCTCCCCTTGATTTGCCTTCATCCCCTTCCATAAGTTGCCTAAGAACCATGCAAATGTTTCCCTTAATGGTCCCCTCCATTTGCGCTATAATAGGCTGAAAAGATGACATTTAATGGAGAGAAGTGGGTCTGGTGCATATGCGCTAAACTTTGGGCACATATGCACCCATTGCTTGGGATCGCGCATCCTTTACATGAGACGCCTAAGCGCCACCATGGGAGCACATATGCACCCCTGTCGCTGTGCGCCACCAAAGAACTCTGGCACATATGCGTTAATTATGTGCACCCTATCAGGATAAAAATACAATGCACACTCTACATGAACCTTGGCACATATTTGCCATCAAGGGGCGTTGGAACCGTGCTCCTAAGGGGCCTTGACGCCTATGCGCCCTTAGAAAAAAAATTAATTTTTTTTCATTTCAAGTTCTTTGTTTCCCTCCTTCACTGGGGATCGTGTGGGCTGCTCCTATGGGTCTTTCAACCACTAAAAATCATCAAGGACTGTAAATAGACTTCCCCATGCCTGGACAAATGCCGGAGGTGCGTCGTATAGGGTAAAAATCACCATCGGGGGCATGGTATGGCACTTCAGTCTAAAATTCAACTTTTCACCTGGGTGCCCATAATATGATTTTAATCGACCCAGAAGCTACAGAAAGTCACATATCACTCAAATATGACTCCACAGATCAAAATGAATATTCCATATGTCAATTTGGTCATTTTGACACTGATGGACATCCTAGGCTTCCGCGTGGGTAGATAGGTCCGAAATTCAATTTATTCTAAAAATGTACATGGGAGAGTTTGATGACTTCATTTGGCCACCCGAAAGCTCTGAATGGGGGAAATACAACCTCTGGACACTGGGATAACCTTTAAAACATGTCTTATATCAAAATAGTCATATACCCATGACAAATTCTTCATAGTGGTGCTAAATCGACACCAATTCCAGTTTTGTGCTGGAGGCACATACCAGATGATCCAGACGAATGTCCTACGCTACGAGAAGCTGTAAATAGTCTTGTAGCACTGAAGCTGTCACCAAACATATGACATCCAAAAGTAATGCCAAGACCAACTTTATGGGATAATAATGGTAGAACTCACCCTTTAAATCATTTAGGACATATCTCCGTTAGCAAGGCCATTAGGTCTAGCT
The DNA here is from genome assembly GCA_003013225.1 of Phalaenopsis aphrodite. Taxonomy (NCBI): domain Eukaryota; kingdom Viridiplantae; phylum Streptophyta; class Magnoliopsida; order Asparagales; family Orchidaceae; genus Phalaenopsis; species Phalaenopsis aphrodite. The sequence continues at coordinate 427,673 of NEWO01000044.1, read as the reverse complement.
TCAAATAAAAAAAGCTAGATTCAATACATATGCTTGGCCAATTATTACTTGACCAATTTACTTAGTTAAAGTTTGGCATTGCCTTGAAACTCTATGATATTTGATTATATTCTCATGCTAATTATGCTCACTAATGGCCTTGACGTCACTTATGATCCTTGAGGACCTACTGAGTCATCCCTTAAATTGTTCAATACTTTTAACCGTGTTAGAGAAACGTTAGTAGGGCATTAATTTGAGCCCGAGTCAGATTGTGTTTCTTGAGTCACTTTTTTTTTCACCAATTACTAATTAAAATTATTTAGCTCTTAATTGAATAAAATAAATTATTGATATAGATCCAATGCAATTTGACTCAAATAATTGGTTTGATTGTTTCAAGCATAGCTAAATCACATTTGATATTGATTGCTCGAGTTACTTAAGAATTTTTTTTTCTCGAGAAGAAAACATCATTTGATATTATTTAAAATATAAAATAATTTATTTAATGTTACAAAACTCTTTTAATCCTTCACATGATTCATATTTTTCAATAATTTAAATCCAAGTGGCGAGTTTTAGCATCTAGTTAACTATTTAAACTTGGTCGACATTTAATAAATTTAATAAAAATAAGTTTTTTTTTTTCTCATTAAAACGTGACCTAAATGAATATAGTTATTCCTCGTGAATTATTCAACATAGTTTCTAAATGTCACAAATGCACATATCAGGGTTAGAAGTTTTTTGTACATGAATACTTTTGAAAATATCAAAACACCACATAAACATTTTATGTCTTCAAATTAAGAGATAAACTCCATCAAGCAGCTTTTGATGTCCACTTCCAGCTTCATATCATTACACTGTTAGATGGGTACCCTACATACAAAAGCAGGCATGTATGTCATGACATTGATTATGTGAACTTCATATGTAAGTTATGTTTCCATGTCAACTTCCAATGGTGTCAATATCGAAGTTATATCTAAGATTCATTATCAATCCCTTTTATCTTGCAGATGAAGGTAGTTACCACCACAACATAATTGCTTCAAGTTTCGGTGTTCAGATGAGTTACAATGATAGCGAACTTCACATCAGTCCTTATATTTGAATGTTTTGAAGCTAAGTTTAATAAAATTTTATAGATTGAATGTACTATCATGTAGTGCATTCCAATAGTATTTAGATATACATATTGGGCATTTTATAAGCATCAAATTCTACGATGAATATGTGGACCGAAAAAGTAAGCATAATATTATGATGTGTTATAGTATTGATTATTTGTTATGTATATTAAAGGTAATAATATAATATGGATGTTTGATAGATCATGATTTATAGTGAAAGCAATAGATGTCCACTAACTAGCGAGAGAACATTATATTTATATTTACTATACATTGCTAACTTGTTACTTTGTCTATATAACTTATATATGATGGTATAAGATTTATTTGATGGCGAATAGGGTCAGTGGGTTATGTTTTAAACTTATAATCAATTCAACAAAATTCAATACAACATTTTAGAAAAGCATAAAAATTAAAAAAACTACATATCCATGCATATTATTTTTCTAAAGTTGATTGAACATGTAATATATTTTCCATTAAAGCAATTGGATGTTGTAGAATGCTACATGCCAGATATAATGATTATATTCTAGCTTATCATCCTAGACATGGATGTGTGGCTTACTAGTAAATTCTTGGTGATTCATATGATATCTAAACCAATAATCTTATATAATAAAGATTCACACTTACGCAAGAAGCAACAATATTTTTTTCTTTTGAATGTACCTTATTTATATTAGTTAGTTCACTTATCTTTGGGACCAAATGTCAACACTTTCTAAGCATGTCATGGTAGATATAATAGTATTTGTTTCCTACAAAAGATATATGATCAATTATAAAGCCTCATGAACGACAATTTTTCTAGCAAGTGGAAGAATCATCTGACACAACTGATTGTTCATAGATTCTGACTTCTAAGGCTCAGTTTCTATTTAAGACAAGGATTTTTAGGTATTACGAGTTTAATAGACGCCTCCATCTAGTTATTATGGATTTTAATTCTATTTAAATTGTTTTAAAATATACATATATTTTTTTTTTCAATTTTGGAGATATTATAATTTTATTATAGATGTCTCCATCCAATTATTATGGTGTATAAGTTCACTAGACTTTTTTTTTGTCAATATAAGACTAGCCAGAACATCTCATGTAGATATTGAAGAGTTATACAATCCCATTAACTAAGTTTAAGTCTTGTGCCCTCACGTATCCAAATAGGTATCATAAGAAATATTGTTATTCCAATATAGGCATCTCACTATAGTTGTTGAAAACTTGTAATGCACTAAAATTTTAGTTATTATTATTTGTGCACATTATCATTGGTCTATAAAAAAATTTGAATAATATATATCATTCAAGAATTCATTTTGCTACTATATATTCCTGAAACCTAAACATACGTGGAATAACTCTATCTCATTTATAATATTAAAAATTGAACTATAGACTTCTTGATTAATAATTTTCCTGATGCTATACTAAAGATGTAATTAATCATAGAGACCATCTCCATCTCCATAATAATAATAAAAATCAATATTTGAAAACTACCCTCATTTAGGGGAAATCCTAAGAAAACATAATCAATATTTTTACTAAAGGTTCGTATGAGATAAAGGTAATATATCTTTCATCTTTAATTTCTATGTATTTTTTACTTCTAATCGCGAGGCATATTTCATTGCTCATAATTTTTGTAGTGGCCTCTTTGAAGATGATGCATTTTTTCATCTATATAGTTATGCTTATGTTCCCTTGGAATTCCAACTATTACTTCACTAGTTTAAAATTTGTGCCCTTTAATAACCTAGTGACAAAGATTTATTCCCTCAAATTAATAGTGATGTAATGGTTTTATGTTGAATACTTTTTATCAACAAATTTAATAAAAAAGGTAGTCATATTTTAGTTACAAAAAATTATATAAAATTTTTAAAAATATTAACTTTTAAATAAACCCAAATATAAGTAATAAAGATAATACTACCAAGTTTATTATTGGAATAAGTATTAACAATTATTATTTAACAGTAGTTATTATATATGTTGTAAGAATCATTTGATTTGAAGTTATAAATCTCATGATAGGATCAACTTATATATTCTTACACCCAAAAAAGTTGTAATGCTACATGTAATGTAAGGCTTTTTTAAAAAAAAAAATAGATAATATACCTTTTCAATAAGAAAATCATAATTTCTTATGCATATTCAAAACATTTTAGCACAAATGAAGGCCTTTACTACTAATCATAGTGATAGATAGATTTTAATTAATTTCATTATAATTTTTAGCTAGTATGTAGTAAATTAATGTTAGCTAGTGATTTGTCCTTAAGGCCTTTGATTTAGGCATTATTAATATCAAGACATCCCCCATATATCAAGAAAGTGAGAAGGCTTGAAGAAAATATAAAAGCATATTAGAAAAAGGAAGTTGTTTCATTATTTTGAGAACAATTGTCATGTACCATTTAAGAGGCGAGGAAGATGACACTAATATAATAGTGACAATACCATTTATCCCTTGTTAAAATCTAAAGAATATATTTGTAACTCGTATCACCTTCATCTCAACTATCATAATAGTCGTCACTTTCATTATACTAGCCTGCACCACCACTTATACTCAACTTGTTGCCTTTTTTAAAATTTTCACTAACAATGCCACTTCTCCACCACATTGTTCTTTGGTCCCTTTTCTTACATATGAGCACCACTTGAATCAACTCCATTTCATTTCCATAATTGCTCTAGAAATCAATAAAGAGAGATAACACTCTTTTAGAAGTGGAGAGAATTTTGGTCACATTTTAACAAATTTTTATTCCACTCCTTAAATACTTATAAATAGTGCCTCGGAGAAAAAAAAGGGAATTGTGGTTTCTCATTTCTTTTTCTCCCTCTGGGTCATCTACATGACATGATTAACTTTAAAGTTTAGGTTTGGCCATTCACCTACTATTATTTAACCAAATCGAAAATATACTTGATCCACTTCCATGTGTTTTTTAATTCCAATTCAACCAACTCTGAACCCTCTCTCAACTAGATTTTGAGGAGATTGCCTACATATAACAGCTTTTTCCCCAACCCCTATCCATATGACTAATTTTTCCAGCAATCATCAATAGATTTAACTCTAGTACCTCTAAATAGAATTTTCCTGGACCTTAAAATACTTTATCATTTAATATTTATGCCTTAGTAACCATCATTGATTAATCTAGCAAAACCAAAATAGTCATGTGGACAATACTCTTATGGTGCAAGCACCAAATTAGAAATTTTTTTTCCTTATTACATTGAATCTCCACCATAATATCCACATCTCCGTGATAGGTGGTCCATGTTACCTACACTAGCTCATATAACTCTCTGGTCCCGAGTGTTGATCTCTATCTAACCAACCATCAATTTTTACCATACAATCGATCTCCTCCAGGCTTGAATTATTTCCTATGATCTCTATTGCACATGCTCCTTATGAAGAAGAATATTAATTGTCCCCTCCATTTTAGGACTGATGGCACATTTTGTCCATGCGGCCTTAACACAACAACAATATTACAACCACCTAGCTGCTATGCCAAGGCAACATATATTTCCAAGCTACTTATAAATATTTTTTCTTCTTCTTCAAAAATTTTTTTTTTTGTTAACAGAGAAATGATATCACTTAGTACTAGAGAGAGATTACAAAACTATGAAACATTATAGAGAGTTTGTAATCATTTATTTTTATTTATTTATCACAAGTGAACTCTCTCTTGTACTAAAAATATGAAAAAAATATTAAACCAAGTAAAACTATTTTGTGGTATTCTCTATTCTCTATTTTCTTTATTATTAGCTCTCTCTCTCACACACACACACTCTCTCTCTCTCACTCTCTCTCTCTGTGCTGACACACACACGCGAAAGCCCATATTAAAATGACATAGTAAACTTCTTTTTTCTTCTATGATTCTCGTGGAGAATTTCTGTATCATTCTACATCCGCTCATCAGGACCACATTCTATCATTCACAAGCAGCTCATTTAGTTTATAACTCCATTTACTTTGTATGCATATTATTATATATCAAAATATCATAAATGTTAAGGTGAATCTTAGGCTAACTACCTCAAACCCAATCATACTTCAATCCTTTACCACCAATTGTCGAGAGAACAAGATTCAAAAGAAATGGAAGGAGAGCAAAATTGACCGAGGCAAACCAAAAAACAAATAAAAAAAAAATAGAAACCCCGAATAAAGATCTCAATAAGACGCACATTACGACCTTCTTTGAAAGATTTTAACTTGTTCAATAAGCTCAAGCTAGTCGCTTTCACTTCAATACTATTTATATCTTAGTGGCCAACAAGCTTGAAAACAATCCAATTTTTAAAATCAACCGACTCAATGAACAGAGTTTCAACTAGTTTTGACAAAGTAATGCCAGCCAATAAGCTAGATGTGGAAGTATTGGACACCGAGATTAGCTTGCTAATTACACCTACTCGCGTTGATTTGAAAGGCAATTTATGCTAATTGCACCTACTTTAATTTATTTGGATTTATGCTTTTGTCGAAATAGCTCAGCATTGTTCCAGTTGGCTTTTATTGAAAGTGATGGCTTCAATTTTTTTTTTAAGGTCTTCTAACTTTTCTGTAGCCATATATTTTTTTCCTAGAAAAATTAATCATAATTTTGATTAGCGTAAGGAAAAGAGATGGGGGGTTGTATTTACATATTTTAGCACACAACTCTCATTTATTTATATATCTCGCAGTCAAATTTTCATATATTTTATACATTACATTTTGATTCCTTAAATTTATCTATGAAAATATGTATTTCATTTTTAAAAGATCATAATAAAATTATTTTTGCCATGTTATTAAATATTTGAATACTATGTGCATAAATAGGAAAATTTAAGTGAGAGATATGCAAGTATAAAAATTATGTTTTATGCATGAAAATGTCCCTAAAAAAAAAGGCAAAAATTTTACATCCAGACTCCGGGCTCCAGACACTAAAATACGCCCGGAGTCCAATGGCGGAGTGCCCCGTGACAATTAGACCCCACCAAGATTAAAACTTATCATGCTCATTATATTAAAGCGGTCTCAATTGTCATGTGACACCCCACCATTAAACTCCAGATGCTAGATGTGGATTTAGAGGTATTGTGGTATAATGACAACAATCCACACATGTTGATACCACAAGTAATATTTCCTCTAAGAAACGGGACATTTAGATAAATACTTCCCAAATCCTATGAATTTACATATCTAAAACTAGAATTTTATTTTTTACATCAATATCGCCCAAATCTTTCCCATCACATACCAAAATGAAAAATATTTTAATTTTAAAAAATGAAATAAAAATTTTCATGCATAAATATGACAGCATGTAAAAATGGAAATTTAAGTATGAGGTATGTAAATACATAAAAAAGGAGTAATATGTACGTAAATCTTAAAAATACTTGACAATAAACACTCTTGGCCTCGTATAATTTTCATGACGTCAAGCTTATTAACAATGCATTTCTATAATACTTTATTTATTTTAAAAAAGTCATTACAGGACAACTAATTATAATTAAAATATGGTTTATGGGGTATTTTTTTTCAAAATCATATTTGTTAAGGCTGAATTTAAGCCACTATCGACAAGCTACGGGATTACTTTTCTCCAACTAATTTCTCATGCTCACCAATAGTATTCTGACTTCAGCGGTCCACATCGCTCACTAGTTTTTGGCCTCTTCTATAATTTAAATTTATATGAGACGGGGCAGACCCATTTTTGTAAGGTTATTCATCATGGTCATTTGCATTATTTTTTGAAAATTGTTTAACTGACTAGCTCGTAGAGGCCAGAGCTCACAGGTTTTCTATTTTTTTGTATTTTCTTTTTTATTACTAGTTATACGACATATATGACGTACATGTCACATATTTCTTAATTTAATGTCATGAGCTAGGATTATTTTTTATTTTTTTCTTTTTAATTTAAGCTTTAATATTTCACTTAACTACATTTATATGCACGAGCCCGCGGGCGTGCACATGCGTGACACACACGCACGCACGCGCGCACGCACACACACACACAGATATATATAAAATTGAAAAAAATATATATATAATATAAAGATAAATATTTAAATTACTGAACATTTGATACTTTTTCATAAACAAATATATCTTTATTTTGTGTCTTAATTTTAATTGAAAATCCCTTACACAGATAAATAAATGAATAAAGCATATAAGACAAATAGACACTAAATTTTTTAAAGGAAAAAAAAAATATTACAGGGTATGGCTCTATTGAAATTATCCAATATATAAACAAGGTTAACAAAATTTTGTTCTTCTTAAAAATTGAAGGAGTTGAACTTTTAAATTAAAAAGAGTTTGGATGACGATGACATAAGATAATAGTAAAGTGATAATGGCTAGGTGATAATGATTGACAGAATGTAGTTGAACGATTTCTTTGCATTGCTTTCATTGGAATAATTTGAGTTGAATTATAATTGAAAAAGAAGCTATATTTTTACAACAAATTTTAATGGAATATATCACCTTGAGTGGTGAAGTTAGAATTTGGCTATTTAGAAGTTGTAAAAAACTTTAAAAATTCTCTAATCATGTTGATTAATTGTATATTAACATCATATAGATCAAATACTTCTGTGTGGCTTTGAAAATAGATATCTTACTTGTTCAACCCATCGGTGTTTGTTTCTTCAAGTATAAATATGCAAGCTCGGTTGATGTTAGCCATGAAGATGTTGATAAACTATCAATTTTTCTATAGAACTAATCAAAATTTAAGTGAAATTAGGTCCATAAGAGATTAAGCTCTTTATATT
>NEWO01000044.1:398844-415528 GCA_003013225.1 Phalaenopsis aphrodite | reverse complement strand
ATGTTTATCATGATTATTATATATAGGCCTTTTGATTATATAGTAAGTGATATGATTTGAATGGATGTTAAATATTTCTATTTAATGTTACTTTAATAATATTATTGGCTTTGTATTTATATATATTACAAAAAAAGAGAATATAATTTTTTTCCAAATTTCATATGAAATTATTGATTATGATGTAAGGGCCATTTTATTTTGGGTTGTGATCCTTTGATTGACAAGCTTATTAAAGGCGTGAATAGTCTCATTGGAGAGAAAATAAAATCAAGAATGAGCTTGACCATTAAGTGTGGCTAGGAAGACCTAATAGAGAAGCACAATAAAGGCATGTTGAATATGTCTGGTAGTCTTATAATGATTGACATATTTATAAGTATTAGAGAACCCACACACAAATTATGGCAATAAATTTTCACACCCGCACATGCATCCGCTCGCCCCAACGCATGTTATTGTGTTCTTGATCACATTCATACTCACCTATCGACCCCACTTCATCCTTAATATATAATAATACTCTTTTACTTGCGCTGATGTGCATACGTTACCATTAATGCATGGCTGCAACTCTAGACCTCTCCTACTGCCCTATGGTGCTACCACCGTTGGAGTAATGTTGTATGGCCACCACAATCATCTTCATATCACAACAACCCGATGAGAGCAAATAAACTTAATAAACTAAAATTTTAATATATTTATATTAAAATTGAGTGTCTCGATGAGAGCAATGCAACGAGCTTAAATGATAGGAAATCAACATATTTGCATCGGATAGATCAAAGACAAATCAGACGAAAATCTGACGATAATTAAGGGTTAGTGTCAGATTTGCATCCGATTTTCATTGAATTTTTTATGATGTTAAATTGGTCGGTAATTTTATTTCTTTACGTTGAAATATTTTGATATAAATAATTTATGTTGGTTATTGCATCTTATTAGCCTCACATTTGTTTATACATAACGTGCTTCGAAATTTGCATCTGAAAAATATCCGACGATGAATCTTAGCGTCATATTATCGCTCATTCACGTTGAAAAATATCGTAGACCAACAAAAAATTATTGTAGATGTAGTGTCGAATTTTGCATTCGAAAATGAATGCAAATCTGACGTAAACATATAACATTGAAAAAAAAAATTAGAATATCAATTACATTTTCACAACCTGCACAAAAACACATTCCGTATCATATGACACATTAAACATAGACATATCACAGATTAAATCTATAAACAATATCATTAATAAAAAAGAAGATATTGTCACACATTATCCTAAATAAGAATAGTAAAGCTAATACAAAAAATTTCATAATAAATGTTTAACATCATGTTTACAAAAAAAAAAAAAAAATCATAAGAAAAACTACTCACCATCTCCATCCTCCTCCCTCATGGATGTCATCGATTGCTTGCCCTGCTATTTGCTAAGGTCTCCATCATGCATGCTATAGAGTCATTCTCTTTATGTTGGCTTTGTAGCATCTGCTCACACAATTGGTGAATCTCTTCGTTCATTGCAGCCGACTGCATGGCAAGAGCCTCGTGGTCTAACAGTGAGGAGCTCAAAGAACAAAGAACGAGACCACAGGAGAGCTTGACCTCGAATACTATGCCCTTCACTCCAAGGCCATAAACCCTCCTTCCTTTCTCCTGCCTAGGTCCAAAGCTCGTACTCTGACCGCGTAGTGACAGACTGACTACCACTGTTGCTGGCGTCAGTCTGGGCCCGAGTGCCTAAGTGCCTCTTCCGGAGCTACTCGAACTTCTCCTGCATAATCAAACATTTAATTGACACTATCAACAATTAGAGTTAATATAAACTTTTAATTTAAGGTTTTGAACATAGAGCAACCCGTTGGGACTGCTCCAAGACCTACTACATAGTCCCCTGACGTTGATGACTTCGGACATGCAGATCCGCAACGGAGGGAGCACAAGTAAACTCTTTGGCATGTGTAATACACAATAATGGTTAGCTCTAAATAATTACTCCAAAAATTGAATTAATATTTAAATATATAAAAAAAATTTTACCTGCCTCCTCTAGTACTCAGTATGGGGGAATTATTCATCAATATGAAGTATAGCTCCCCTGGCCCCCTCCATTGCCTAGTTTGCCCAGTTTGCCCAATTCGTCTGCTTCCTCTTCTCTTAATCAGAAAGGCCCAAGCTGTAGTTAACTGACCCTAGATCCCTTCGCCAATTTAGGCAGACTGCTCATCCCTCTGATGTTATATCATGAATATGTTGGCAAGGTGATGCTTGATCCAAATCTTGAAGATTTGGAGCATTTGATGGTGGTGCCCTGGGAGCCAGGTGAAGGACCTCTGCAATGTAAAAAATAATCCATGTGTTAATATAAAGAGTTAAATCAAATTTGTAAATCTGATTCAAATTATATGATCGTACCTCAAACTCCCTGAACCACATGTTCCGAGTGGCTACATGTATCTTCATCCATGATAGAAAGGGCTCATCGTACCTTCTCCTGATAATCTCTGTGATGCAAGTGACAACCAGCTTGTGGGAAATGAATCTGCATAAAAAACAAATTAGTTAACAAAAAACATATAACATGAAAAATAAATATATAATACACTGTAAAACATAACTCACGAGCCCCCCTATGACAGTTAGTGTACTCTTGGGGAGGGGGGCAAGAGTCAACGTGCCAGGCTTAAGAGCTATGCCAGCAGTAGGTGGGGAGTGGGTGCGGAAGCAGCAGGCGACACAGAAGGTGGGATAACATCTGGTGCGGGAGCAGTTACCACGGGAGGGGTGACGCCAACTAGTGTGAGAGTAGGTGTCACAAGAGGTGCAACAACAACTGATGGGGGAGAACTCACATGAGGTGTAGCGGCAGTAGATAGGGGAGGTAGTGCCATAGGAGGTGCAACGGTAGTGGAAGCATTGGAAAGAGTAGATGATCTCCTCTTCCTGCTATGGTAGGTGGTTTCAAGGGTCCCTAGAACATGGGGTCTATGAGGTGGATGATCACCTGCACCACCTGTGACCATCTGCAAACAAAGGAATGACATTAAAAAGAATAGGATTGACAGAAAAAATAATCACAAGTAGAAAGAAACAGTGCATTAAAGATAAAAGACAAGTAGAAGCTATGTGTAAAAAAGGGAAAAATGAGAGTAATATGATATGCCTCAAAGCAATAAAATTAAAAAATAGAAAGTAGCAGTAGTAACGACTAATCTAAATTTATGTGCCTTTGTTATTAAGTTTCATTAGAAGAACTTGCAGTCGAAGATGAACATAAAATTTCTTTTTCGCTCTCTTTATCATCCTCATCCAAATCATGAACAAAATCTTTAAAAATCTCTGTGGTATCCTCTAGCGCAAACTTTTTATCATTTATGCCGCACTAAATGTGAAAATATGACATTTTTTTCTCTTATTGAAGTCTATAGAACTATGCAGCTCAGTAGTTTTCTTCAGTTTATTCTTACAACCACAACCCAATATACTTTATCGCATACACTAGGGTATTAAAGGTAATAACCCTATGTAGCTTGGCGAGTCAGGACAAAAGGATCAAGTTTCACATATTGTATGTTCAATTCGACCTTAGTGATATCATAAGACATGAGTGTTCGGGTTCATCGATTCAGAATAGGATCAAATGACTAACAGTTAAACAAGAATATAATGCATCTTGCATTACCTAGATATTGTAATTGAATGACTTCGTCAAGTACGCTGTAATAGCAAATCTCATTGTTTGTGTGTTTGTTTCCTTTAACAGCAACACCACAACTACATGTCTCTTTTCCTTCACACCAGGAACTCGTAAGGAATGTATAATCATTTACATTAAATATTTGTCATGTAGTCACACTACGATTATACCCATATGCAAGATCTAATAATCTTTTATCCATGATTTCTTTGGTTGTATTGTGAACCTATAACTAATAGAGATGTACCATTAGTGTAACATCATGTTACACACATGTGATCAGAAGTGTTAATTATACATACATATAATTTGAACCATTTTGGAAATTCTGCTTTGACCGTCCTGCTTATCATAAACTCATTTTCCATGTTCAAACTATCAATAAATAATATGCTCAAAATATTGTTATTTGTATTTCAAATTAATCAGTATATAATTAGCATTCTTAATAATAAGTGACAATATACATTGAGTTTGGGGACCTTGAATGTTATTGTATAAATGGTTGGACTTCGTCACAGTTTATTAGGATGTACAATACAACTGCCTGAATCTCTTTATCGCTTAGATGTTGTGTGCCATGCATCTATGATGACTCACCAGATATTTGATAGTGCTTTTATAGTCTTGCTCAAAATAATATGAGCAGAAAGTTATTGTCACCTACAACAAATATGCTTTGCAGTTCGATCCCTCAGGATATGCTTTATTCTTAACTGTTTTTTTATTATATTTAAAAATTTACAACACAAATTTTACATTGAATATGGTGGTTGTTTAGTGTGAAATAAAATGCGACTTGTAATGTTTGAATCAAGAAGACATACCTCTCAAAGGGATACATCCATATGTGTGCACTAGACCCCTTAGATTAGGCCCAGAGTCTTAGAATTGTTGCAAATTTTTTTGGTTGTTTCAACTTCATGTTGAACACTCCCAACAAATGAAGCTCTCTTAGCATCATGAATCATTTCTTAATAAGTGCTAGGATTAAATTCCTCTGCATGGGGGGTATAACCTGTCGAGGCACCTCTTTAATTGAATTGAACTTCATGTTCATGCTCACCTTGAGCAGTTCAGTACCAATAATTAAGTTAGAATCTCTTGCAGTAAAGATCCAACTTAGCTTCTTCGGGTGGCAGACGTGCTTGATTTTTATGCTTCGTACAAGGACACCAGAACTTACCCTCAGAACGATAGATGAGCAGTTGTGATGCCACTAGTACGAATTCCTCAACTTCATTCAAGAACTCATTCGTGAGTCCTTTTTGTCTTAGATATAATTTATTATACATCCAAGCTCTCAAAGTACATATATTAATCTGCAACATAAATATAGTTCTATGGGTCAGTACAATACTTACAGCAAGAAGTCGAGACTACCTGCTCAACCAACCAATTGCAAGCAACCAACTTGTATTCTATTAATAACAAACCCATATATATCACCATCACTTTGAACAAGACCCGATGCACTCCTCTACTTCAACTTACCAACATTAATTCAACTGATAACATCCCTATCTATATCACCCTCATGTAAAATTTGATGCAATTATTAAAATTTATTATTCACCGCTTAGCGCTTGCAAATCCAACACTAATATTTGCATCAAAAAATTTTGACGCAAATATCAAACACTATTATTTTCTTCTTCTGTAGTGTCAAACTGGCTTAATTTTGAGATCATTAAGGCACTAAAATCGTGAAAATACCTCTATGAATAACGGGTATCAATATGGGTCGTTCGATCAGGTGGTTGAAGAAGTTATTCGACAAAAATTCAACATGTCCTACTTTAGAAGCTGTAAAAAAACCCTCTCTTACTTGAAGGGGGGAGGAGAAGAGAAGGAAATCCAAAGCTTGTTCCGGACTGAAAAACAGATGATAACTTTCGACCTCTGTAGCTGCCGACCACTATCAACCACTTCAAGTTGACTGTCATCAACAACTATCAACCTCCCCTACTTATGGTTGTTGGCGACATCTGCTTGTTAACAACGTATCTCAAATACAGTTGCAACATGCAACGTCGTATTGAAAACGCAATGATAACTTTTGGCATTTATAGCCACCGACGAACGTCAATCACAACCCATCACTTGACATTGACCGCCGTCGACGGCTTTTTCTCACCACTATCAACAACCTCTGCTTGATTATATCATATATGAAATACGACCGTAATATATAACTTCATATTAAGAATCTGGAGATAACTTCATATAACCACTGCTCACAACTATTGCATTCAAAATATAACATTGCTTTTTAGCCTCATGAGGTTTTCTATACATTACATACGGACAAGACATAATATGGTGTAAAATTATAACCAAACTCTCTCAATTGTAAGAAAAGGGTATATCTTTGTACTTACACACTTATAGTAGATTACTTTAATTGGACTAGACATCGTGGATTTTTCCCTTTCATCTTTTTTTTCACGTAAATTTTTTTTATGTCTCCTCTTGTTGCACTTCTCTTATATGTGTGGGTACTGGATCTTCATGCAACGTTAAAGACACTATTATAAATATACCAAGTCTTACGGGGCATTTGGTAGCGCCCTATTAACAAGATTTATTGGTCACATTTAATAACTTCATAAAAAAACACATGTTTTATAGATTAAATTTTAGATTTCAGCTCCGAGTTTCTCCTTTAATTCATATTAAATCCGGATTCAATAATTACAGCAAAGAAATGAATTCAATAAATCCGAAATTACTAAATACTACTAGTGCTAAATCCTTCCTAAAACCAAACACCCCTGAAGAGTTGTTTCCTTGTTTTTTTGGAAAATAGCCCTAGAGTGTATAATTTTGTATTTTTCATATATCCGTCATAACCTTTTCAACCACGTGATGCGATATCCTAAATTTATTAAATGCCTATTGCACCCGTATCCATGATATCTCACTCCTGAGAAATATCTATGCGAATTATGCATATAGATCCACCTGTACAGGAAGACTGCATAGATCTATCGCCTCTCCACCACACATATATCCTCTCAAAATATATTTTATACGTACGTCCCTTACCTGCATGTCAATTTATGTTCATATATAAAGCACACATTCACCTCATTTAAATACTACTTCTAGTGATGGATATTTACATGCATATCACGTATATCTTATTTATTTATATGTTTACACATATTCCACCTAAATCTTTCAGATCACATCTTCATTATTTTCATTTTTTAAAGTTCAGGTGTTAGAATGTAAATACACAAGAATTAAGTGATTTTTAGGAGACTTAATATGCATGCATGCCATAAATTACGATATATTTTGCATATTTATCACCTACATTTTGATATTTACATGCATACGATTATTTTTAATTTTTAACATCACATAAAAAAAATGCTTGTATACGAGTTTTTAAAAAATAAAATACACCTTGTAAAGCATAGGGTTATGATTACAAGGTATTATATGTATAAATATCAAATTTTAAGTGTTAGATATATAAATACATAAAAATTAAGTGTTATGTACATCATTTTTTCTTATTTTCTATGTACAAACTACTATTCAGGCGCACTGCTCAGTATCTAAAACTCGTAAGATATCAAACACTATAACACTCCGTTTTTTTTTTGCTTTTATGTATCCATTATATTGCTACGTTCAATTATTCTATTGAAAGGTGAAAACAGCTAAAATCATTCCATGACTTGGCCAAATTTGGCCGTTTCGACCGAAACAGGTTTATAGGTACTGATTTAACCACACAATTGGTGGTCTGCGTCTAAAATTATCGAAAATGGCCGAAAGAGACCAATCTTAAAAAATTATCACTCTGCATATATATATATATATATATATATATATATATATACACAGTTGCAAGAAGATAAGAAAATAATAATAATAACTAAAATAAGTTTCTCTCCAACAAAGAAACATACATGGTGCCACACATACATGTGGCATGCCACACAATTCTTATGTATTTACATATCTAACACCTAAGACTTTATATTTAAATTTATAACTATTAAAACATTAACATCATTAAAAAAATGTTAACATTCTTGATTTTTAAAAATAAAATACACACTTTTATGTATGCATTTGTAACATCAGGATGTTATAAATATAAACATCAAACTTTGAGTATCATACAGGTAAAATTATAACTCATACACGAAACCTACAGATAAGTATTGGCAAAATCAGTGGCAAAAAAAATGCGCGGCCACTAGCGTCAATTCAGTAATCAATGGAGTTCCTGCTCATGATAAATATGTTTATTAGCATATCCATAACCATGGGCCAGTGATGGGGTCAGAGATGGCAGAAAGAGGAACATATCGCCCTTAAATTTTTACCCAGTATTCGGGCAATCTTTGAGATCAAGTACAACAGTTTGCACAAATAATTATAAGAGCCTTATCTTTTGTAAACTGCCGTGCACATCTCATCAAAGGGCTGCAGTTGCTGTTGGCCATAACTCAAAAAGAAGAATTCTATATATTGATAAGACCTGCGACCATGTTTGTCCTGTAGTTTTGAAGCTTTCCAGGCACATAAGACCGCAAGCACAAAGCTATCAGTACTTAGCCGAGTTC
Organism: Phalaenopsis aphrodite; assembly: GCA_003013225.1. Taxonomy (NCBI): domain Eukaryota; kingdom Viridiplantae; phylum Streptophyta; class Magnoliopsida; order Asparagales; family Orchidaceae; genus Phalaenopsis; species Phalaenopsis aphrodite. The sequence goes on along the minus strand of NEWO01000044.1, from coordinate 407,232 downwards.
CAACGGCTCGTTGGATTTTGATAATTTGAAATTTTAAGATAAAAAATATGATTTTCTTTTAGTTTAACATTTGGTTAAATATAGGTACAGATTAATTAATACTAAGACTTTGAAACCCACGTAAAAGTGAGGTTTTAATTTCACTTTAAATTAAGTGACATATTTAAACTGCTGTAATTTAGTTTTTTACTGTAATTCTTTATATTATTTACTGATTATTTTAATTTTTTTTGTAATATATTTTTTCTTTATTTTGAAATCTTAAATAATAAAGAAAGAAAACTTAATGGAAGTGATTTTCATATACGTCATACAAGATATTGTACAACCTCGGGTTTTGAACTGCGTGTACTTAAACAGGTCTTTATATTTTAAGAAAATTTCAAGTTTTTCCTTCATGAAAATATACAAATTCATACTCTATTTCCTTTTTATTATTTTTAATCTAAAGTTTGTTTATTATATTTTGCAACTTTCAAGACATTTTCAAGATACAGCTGAAGTTCGAAAACTCAGATCTTTCATAACCCTTGGTTAACTTAAGAATTAAACCACCTTCATTATGTCATTAGTATTGATGGGTTATCCAGAAATTTTTATCATCTAGCACGAATCTCTAAGTCATTTTTTAGCAATAAGCATTTCATATTCAAATTCAATATCATCCAAGGCTCTGATTTCAACAATATGATTGTCTCGACAGACGACATGATAACAAAATTGATTCAACCCAGGTCCAATCAAGCTCAGATCAAGCTATTAAAACACATTTGGATGTTTTTGGATTGTCAATTAAATAATCAAATGAAATCCAAATTTGGCATATTTATATTAAAATCCATTGTCTCGATGAGAGGAATCCGACGAGCCTAAGATTGCCAAATTCTAATGTCATTAAGATATTTGAATTCTTAAAAAATTATCAATGATTAATGGAGATCAACAAAGACCGTCTGATCACGTGGTGGAGATAGTTATTCACCAAAAGAACAAAATATCTCTATCTGAGAGGCTATAAATAGACCCTTTATAGTCACTGGAGGAAAAATGAGATGAGGAGGAATTCCAAAGCCTATTCTCGACTTAAGTGGCTGCGATAAGACTTAAGCTCTGTAGCCACTAACCATCATCGACCACCACAAGTCAGCCACCGACGCCAACTGTTGGCCATCACTGCTTGTTATCAGCAATCTCTATTTAGAAATGTCTACCACATATACAGTTATAACGTGTAACACATATATTTAAAATTTGATGATAACTTTCGACCTGAATATGCACCGCGACAATCAAGTACCACCTATTGGTTGTCGTTGACCACTGCCCTCGACCAACGACACTTCACCGTCTGCCGCTGCCAACCTGTGACTGCAGTCTACCACCTCTTATGACCATCGTAGCCACAATATAACTACAATCGACTACCACCTGTTGGTTGTTGTCGACCACTGCCCTTGACCAACGTCGCTCCATCGTCTGCCGCTGCCGACCTGCGACTGCTATCGATCGCCGCTTATGACCATCGTAGCCACAATATAGTGTTTATTCTTCGCACATGTATTTTTATTTATGTTATATAAAGGTGAGTGTAGTGTTTGGTGTAAAATTATAATCTTGTTCTCCCAGCTGAGAGAAGGGGACAATCACCAATTATGATATTTGTGACCAATTAACAATATTACAATTATTAATTATGCCCTATGTGACCAACTAATGATATTGTAGTCACCAACTACGACTCATGTTGTCAACTGACGCTATTATAGCTTCTAACTACAAATTATGTGTCCACTGAGGATACTGCAGTCACCAACTATAGTTTATATAGTCAACTACTACTATTACTTCTTCCAACTACGATCTCTGCGTCCAATTGATGTTATTGCAATCACCAATTATGACCTTCCTGACCAACTGACATTACTGTAGCTACTAACCATAATTTTTTTTGGCCAACTACTGCATGTGCAATAATTAATTATAATCTTTAAGAGCAACTACTATTATTACAACTTCAAACTATGGTTTTTGTGGCCAACTCATGCTATAGCAACTACTGCTTCTATGATCAATTAACAATATTATATTCATCAACTGCAATCTTTATGGCCAAATGATAATATTACAGTCACCGACTACGACCTCTATGACCAGCTGATGATATTGTAATCACTAACTATATATGACCTATGTGGACAAATAAAGATGTTATAGTCATCAACAACAACCTAAGTAGCCACCTGAAGCTATTACAATTTCCAACCATGACCATCGTGGTCTACGAAAAATATTATAGTCAACAACCACTTTCTATGTGACCAACTCCTACCATTACAACTTTCAACTATAACATCTACAACAAACTAACATCATATAGTCACCAACAACAATCTATGTAGCCAACTGAAGCTATCACAGTTTTTAACTATGCCCTTTGTGACCTACTAAAAAATATTATAGTCAACAATTTATCACTTATGTGACCAACTACTACTATTACAACTTTCAACTAAAGTCTCTGTGACAAACTGATATTATTGCAGTTGCAAACTATGACCTTTGTGACCAATTGATATTATTTTAGTTTCCAACCAAAACATTTGTGGCCAACTACTGCCTGTACAATAATCAATTATAACTTTTGTGGCGAAATATTGTTATATAATTCTTTGAAACTATTTCCAGGAAAGCTTAAATCCAAGTTATCGGGACCATTTATTGTAGTAAAGGTTTACCCTTTCGGAGAAATTGATATTGCTGATCATATTAGTGGAAGGGAGTTTAAGATAAATGGAAAAAAAAAAAAACTTTATTTAGGGTGAGAGAAACTTGGACTTATTGAATCCTTTACTTTAGGTCAACCAGATTAGAATATGTGACATTATTGAGTTGAGGACAATAAACTAAGTGTTTCTTGGGAGAGATAATTCAAGTTTGTCTGTGTGATTGCTATTTAATGTGTTTATTTTCTTGCAATTATGATGTTATGATTTTATTTTATTGAGTTAGTGTGATTCGTGAGGTGTTTATTGTGATTTGTTGGAAATTGGCAAAATTAAGTTTGTTTGCGTGATTGCTATTTAATGTGTTTATTTTCTTGCAATTATGATGTTATGATTTTATTTTATTGAGTTAGTGTGATTCGTGAGGTGTTTATTGTGATTTGTTGGAAATTGGTAAAATTAAGTCTAACGCCTTGGTGCCATCCCTTGAGCACTTAAGCTCCATTTGCTCTGATTTGGGCCTCAAGATGCCCCTATGGGGCACAGGGGTGCCTTACTTCATTCGATAATAAGAAATTTGTGAGCGCAAAAACAGAAGAAAGATACAATGATTTCTTAGTTTCAAAGAAGTCCAAGAGGTGGCATGGAATCAATGATTGATAAGAGGGATTAGGAGGGTTTTTGCTATTAGACTGGGATTGCATAGATTCCCATTGTACATGAATTTATGCTAACCCACCCGAATCATCCTCTGATTTAACGTTTACTCTTCTACTTAAATTAATGAGTTGTATCATTTACCTGACACACCAAATAGCCTCTTTTATAACTTCGCTCTTTTCGATCCTGATATTGATCAAATCATATCATTTTTTACTGGTTGTAAGGGAGTTTAAAAGGTGAGAGATAATAAAATAAATTAATTTTCCATCCTCTACATTGACTACTGAATCAAAGGCTTGGCACTGTTTCATATCTCCAAAGTTTCTTCCCTCTAGCAATTTGAGTGAGGTAACTACAGAGGGAGCGGCCCTCAGTTTTTCCATTCAATCTCATAAAATCATTGATGTACGATCTCTCATTAGTATTGCAATTAGGAATATGTTGAAGGGAGGCTCTACTATTGGATTGGATCATCCCTCCACTACCTTTGATTTATGTTTGCAAGTAGGAGTCACAAATGAAATTTGGAAATAACAATTACAACCCTTGCTGCAGGTCTTCTCTCCCTAGCCCTTGGTTTCTGCTATACATAAACTGTGCAGCCTGGAAATTTGTCATATAATTGAAATGAATTACGAGAACACACATCAACCAATGGAGGAAGATCAAGATGAGGAGAAGAAGGAGAATAAGAACAAGGAGATGATGAAGGCGGGGAAGAGTGATTTTACTGCTCCATAGATGTTTTTGTTCTTTGCTCTGTTTATTGCTGCAGCTTGTTATTTTGTTTTTTTTTTTTTTTACTTGATGGTATGTTATGGTGATTTGTAGTACTGTAGTTTTGACTTCTATTTTTGCGCATTTGATTTTGAAGATTATCTGATGTAATTAATTTGGACTCATTTTTGAAGCTTAAGTTAATGTGTTGTTGTAATTTTTATTTGCTATTGTTGTAATTTATGTTACATTTGTGTTGTTGAAGTGTTGGCTTGTACAGGAGTTACAAGTAATTGCTGTTATTTTTCATTTTGTCATTATCATGTTTTACTTTAGAAATTGTATATGATAAAATTTTAGGGGACAAATTATGTTTTGTTCAATTATTTGTACATTTGTAAACAAAGTATTAGCGTTTGATTTTGTTGACATAAGTAAAGTGGAGTTGGTATAAATTTGAAACTATAATAATCTAAAAAGAAATAGATACATAGATAAATGACATTTGGACTCTATTTGGATTAAACTGAAATAGTGTAGATTGATCTTTGAAATTCAACACATGACTGTTTAATCAACATTTTTAATTGTAAGATGGATTGATCTATTGGTCATTTACTTACAGCTAGATGTATATCTTTTTAAAAATTTAGCTCCATCGAATTTGAAAATTATGTTAATAATTTGTAACCCATAAGTTTTTAATGGAACGAGAATGTTGAAGAATTTTAATTTAAGGAGATTGTAGTAAAAATTAAAATCATTAAAAGACTAATCCATATTAAGTAACCCTCAAGGACATGTATAAAAAATGGATAATCTAAAAAGAACTGAGATTGAAAATAATAATCCAAATGAAGGAATGAAAAAGAAAAAGAATGAAAAAAGTTATGAAAGAAAAACATCAATGGGAAGCTTGAGGAGTCTTCAACGAAAATTGATTTTGATGCTATTTCTTTTAAATTGAAAACTCCATAGAACTCAGTTTAAATTGAAAGCTTCATAGCACTCTTTATTTTGAATTATTAACAGATCACCTTATAGAGGACTAAATTTTTAGATTTGACATCAAGATCATATTAGCTTAGCATCAACTAAATCCCTTAAAATGAATAGGAGATTAATTAACATTTGCAGAGTTCAAAATTTCTTGAAGCACATGTGAAAAAATAATTTATTAGAGACTTCTTATCACTAACTTTGTACCTTTGGAAGTTTGATTGTAGCTAGTCACTTATAAAAATGCATTCTTATTCTGTTCAAACACGATTAAATGTTTAATTTGATACTTGGGAACAAGTAACCTCTAAGTTTAGGAGATTTTGATATGTTGATAATTTTGCACTTGTTGTTATTTTTATGTTTGTTTTTTCATGATAATATTGCGCTTAGAAGAAGGTTTTGTGTTGTTTTTGCGGGTTGTAGTAGGAATGAAGATGAGCGCAAATCGAAATCAATTGAATTGAAGAAATAAGAGCAAATCTGGACGAGCGTCTAAGCGTTTGTCCGTTGGCGCCTAGGTGTCGGTCCCTTCCCAAATGAAGCAAATTCCTGAGAGAACAGAATGGTGGCGCTGCCTCTTGGGCAACTAAGCGCTGCTACGAGCTCCTAGGAAACCACGATCGCGACACCTACCCACACAAAGATCATAAAAAAAAAATATTCAAGTGAGTGGCACATAGGCTCTAGAACCCAAAATTTGACAGTTTTGGCAGTTCAAAACTAGACTTAAAAAAGACAAGTATAATAAGCTTGAGGATGAATTAAGATGGGCTTTTCCCTATTTGTTCTGCCAAAAATTCTTGAGGGAGGAATGAGAAGGGAGAAGGCCGAAAGTAGATCAACAATAAAAGTAGTGTGGTGTGATAGAATTTGGGAGACATTTGCTTGTATTTACATATGTTCTCAATTGTGAAGAAGGGAGAAAAGTTTGTTTTTGAAGTTTTCTTTGTGGATTGTAATACTTTACTTTTAAAACTTCTGTATTTGAAGTCTCTTTCAATCAAATGAGTTGGTTTTTGTGTTCATACATAAGTAGTGAGTAATCATTTTTTTCTTCCTTGAGGTCAGGAAGAATGATTGATTGGTGCGAAATTTTCTTTTTGGTTTTGAATGAATTTGTTTTTGGTGATGAGTAACTTTCTAATTTTTCTTTGCATTTCATTTTGGTCATATGATTTGTTAAAACTTATTGTGAATTATGAGTCTCAAAAGAGATAATAATGGAATCAACTAAGTTAATCCCATTAGTCTATAGTAAAAGAAATGTAAGTCGTAGGATGATGCAAATATATGGGAAGAATGTTTTGATTGGGTTAGAAGTAGGCATTTTGGAAATAAACCTATTGTTTAGCCAAACTTTTTTATACTATGAGAAGGGGGTAAAGAAGAGTATTATTCATGTTTGTCACCGTAATTTTCTGTAAGAAACTTACACATTAAATAGTCTTATTTGAGCCATTTTAGGGGAAAAATTTTAAGTACTTTAACCGATAAGCTTTTATTTGTTAACTTAGAATTTCTTTTGTAGGATTTACATCAAATCAACATTTCAAGCTTGGGCTAAAAGTGGTAGGCTAGAACTTTACCTTCATTGAGTTTCCCTAGTTCCCTGTGGGATTGACAGCCGAACTCAAACTCGGTACTATTGATACACCACGTCTAATTGCACGAGCAGCTCGTGTGTCGCAGCACTTGGTTCTTTTCAACATCTCTTGAATTACTTGATAAGACTCAATTCTTGACGACTTCAGGCTTTGAGTGCAGCAAACTTTGAGTTATGGCCTGTTCAAGCCTGTTCTTAATTAGTGAATTTTTAATCCTAGTTCACCGTCTCATAACTAACTAACCAAAACAAATGTAGATTTACATAAATTCCATTATTTTATTGTCTCTTTTGAAAAACAAGATAATTGGGATAAGAAAAGTTTTCAACAAACCCAATTTTTCTTGGCAAATTTGTGGTGCAAACAAATATTAGTTTGGAATATTGGCTTTATAAGTTACATAATTTTGTTGCACTTTGGTTGATTTGTTGGTACTGAGGCTTCAAATTTTGATATTTGTAGTTCAATTTTTTTAACTTAGTTGCTTGCAATTTGTTATGGAATCTAAATATGTTATACCGTTAGAGCAATTCCTCTTATAAATATAAAAACAAATCACGTTTCAGGGTTGGATGGCTTTAAAGAGCATTAAAAGAAGCGAATGGATGTTGCAAAGTGAAAATCTTCCATATTTGCATAGTTATTGTTTGTGGAGAAGCCTACATTAAAAGATACAAGACTAAAAAACCTTCAGAAGCCAACTAAGGCGGAAGGTTCAACATTTTAGAACATTATATTTAGGCATAAGCAAAATAGTTCCTTGAAACTTTCTATTTCTACACACCTTATAGTAATGATCAAATATATGATATGTTCTTAAAAAAACTTTGAGGAAAGCGAGGAGGCAATAATGCCAACATCTTGGTTGACTTCTATGAAAGGTGGGACGGGGTCTTTGACGTTGCTAATTATTGATGGGAAAGATAGGGTAATGAATGAACTTTTGAAAGCAATCCCTATTGAAAAGTAGAATTGGAGAAGAGGGCATTGAAATAGATTAATTTTTCGCTAATATTATCCAGATGAATGACTCATAGGAGCTAGAACATAGATAAGCTAATATAGATAATGTTTATTTCATGAGGTATGCACTTCTTTGTGGTGCTGAAGCCAGCCAATCTTGACAGAGATGGAGCTTGTATAAGAATTGGTGCTATTAAAGAATTTAAAATTCCTACTATAAAAGTAATAGAATTTCAGGAAGTTATTTCTAATTGAAAGATGATCCAAAATGGAAATTCTCATCGTTTTTCACCAGGAAAGAGTTTTTAATCTAAAGCTCAACATTTAGGCCTAAAAGTAAAAGGGGATGAGTATATTGTGATTGTTAAGCAAAGAACTTTGAGGCTCAAAGGCTTTGGTTGATTTGTAGAAAACACCTTATGTAGATAGAATCCAAACTAAAACATGCATGTTGCTACTTTAGATATTCAAATTCTTAAATCTAATTTTTAAGCAAAGATTTATACTTAAATGGATGATTTTTTTTTTTTACATATCAAATATTCTATCAATTCTTTGTGCAAAAATATTAATGGACATTGTAATATTTCGAATTGAACATCTTAAGAAATGTTGGTGCATGGGACAACTTGATAAGAATGAGAAATAGGAAAGGTGGTGTACAAAATAAACAAAATCTTATTTCTAATTATTGTTTCTTATCACTGAAATGGATT
>NEWO01000044.1:378545-392488 GCA_003013225.1 Phalaenopsis aphrodite | reverse complement strand
ACTATTCTCTTGGCCCCGATTTTCTAAGCTTTTACATTTAATTTATAACACAACTTCTTATTTTTTATCTTTTCTTGCAATTATTATTTCACCATCAACTTTTTTTATTTACTTTTTTTTTTTTTGATGCTTGTTACTTTGGTCCACAGATTTAGCTTCTAAATGAACATCTCAAATGTTGTAATCTTGAAATTTACTCATAAAAATAATCTTATTTATGTATTTTAAATGTTCTAATCTAATTCTATGACAATGTTTTATTGATTTTTTTATCTTACAACTCTTCAATTTAAAATTTAAACTAATGAAAGATGTTTAATACTTAAATTTTCACTTGGAATGATTTTCTAATTTAATTTTCTTGATAATATTAAATTAAAATAAACTTGGGGAAGACAAAACTATAGGTTAATGTTTTTGCACATATATACATAAGCTTCAACTTGCTACGAGAATTATTCAAAAAAATAGCCATTCACATGGTTCAAGTTCAAATGAAATCTACATTCACACGATGCAACTTTAATCTCAATATGTTTATTAATTAATGCATAGCAATTACAAGTGATCTAAATATTGCAATGTCAATTTAAATAAAAAAAAATCAAATGAACTAGCTCAAGAAAAATTGAACTCGAACGATCTCAATTTTCAGCCAAAAAATTCAGCACCCAACACCAAGATATTCATGCCATGCCTGCTTTTCTTCAGCACACAAAATCAAGAACTTTGATAAAGAACTAAAGCTAAACACTTTAATTTCCCTCTTAGAATTGCATTATTAGTGCAGAGGTCGAGGGAGAAGGCCTGGCCCACACTACTTATATTTCTTATATTGGGATGCTTGGTTGGTAATTCCTAGTGCATTCTTGCGCTTGCCTATGAGTTGTTTGAATCACTTTTGTTAAGCATTGACAGTCTTGTCGATAATGATTGGTCCTTCTACACGGTGCATGGTATTTGCATTGGAGCTTATAACTTTCCATTTTTGTGATGAGTAGAATGGCATAGGCTTTGTGGTCAATTTTTTTTTTGAAATTATATATTATAAATTTAATCAAATATAAAGGGTATACAATTTTTTTTATTTTAAAGATAGTTTGTTTCCATTTTGAAAAAATGAGACTGAATATATCTCATTCGTCTAATAGTTTACATAATCGTGTCTGATACCGCGAATATTACATCTTCCCGAAATATAAGTGTATACCTCGGCGATGGACCCAATCATGCAAACTAAGAGATTTATGACATCTGTTTGACCTGCGAACCTTTTATGTATGACCGACAAGTTCTCCTACCTAATATAAATGTTAGGTAGCGTTTATATTACTCGGGTTCCTAATTTCCTATATAGAGGCAAGCCCCTACAGTTAATTACATCTTAAATGACCAGAGTCACTATTAAGATCAGGGGTTTCGCTTCAATAAATCAAACTTGAGTTTTCACGGTTACTTATAGAAAAGTCAAAGGGAAAGACTCAATTTGGAATAGTTATTTTTGAAATCCAAAGAAGTGAAAAGTAGGTGATGTCGAAGACACTGAAGAAGCAACAACAACATCTCAAAATAACATAATGTTTCGATCCTGTAATTTATTAGAATTTGGGACTTATATTTTCACGACATAAGCAAAATAGCCCAAGAAGATAGAAAGATTTATGTCGTACTGAAAAACGACCTCGAAACCTTAAAAAAAAAGATTATGACATATTATCACAATATGCGATCGTACAAAAGTCTAAAAGATAGTGTGAAGATTTACATCGTGCTAGAAGAACAACCTTGGAGTCCTAAAGGGTCAAAGTTGTTTAAGACTATGGAAAGATTTCGTTGAAGATCATCCTTCGCTCCACTTTGTAGTCTAGACCGTCGTTTAAAGATTGTCTGCCGATCGATCGTGTCATCGACTCATTCCGAGAAAAGAAGAAAAGAGAGAATTATGCTTAAAATGGTCTATCCTAAATCTTTGTTGTTATTTAGTGTGATATTGTTCAAACTTTTTTGAATTGGTGTTCGTCATTGTTAAAAAAAAATAAAGGATTTATGTTAAACGACATCGGTTAAGATCCAACGGTTCCATCATTCCAGCATCACTGTTAATGTTGGATTTACTTAGTCTAAACAAGTCGTTAGACTCATTTAGATCGGAGAATTTTTGTTAGCAACCGTAGATTACCGCATCCGAGAGATTCTCGTAAATCCAAAAAAAATATTTATTATTATTATGATATTATTAATTTATCGAAGCTTTAAAACATTATATGTAATTAAAAAAAATGTTATGAAATTTTGAAAAGGTGTTAAAATTAAAAAAAAAAGTATGTTCATTATGTGTCATAAGGTTTCAAACCTAGACATATGTTCTACATTTGCTATTCTAGAGTGTTATAAAAATATGCTAGAAGCATAGTAACGAATAGCAACATAATAATATTACATGTTTGACAGAGCATATGTAGTGAAGTACAGTAAATAACATGAGAATAATATTACATGTATAAGAAAATATGAACAATAAAGTGTAGTAAAAAGAAAAAGATCAGCGCATACCTGTCAACTTTAACGAAGCTTAAATAGAGTTGCAACTAAGTAGCACAAGTGCATATAAAAGATTAAACAAATAGTTGCAATTTAAAGAAATAAATTAATTAATTAAACATGCGTGTTTTCATAAAAAGTTAAGTCATGAGCATATGAAAAATCAGAAAGGAACATATGAATTTAGATTGGGCACGGGCTCAGCTTTAGGCTTCTTATTCGTTATAATCCCACAGGCAACGGAGGCATCGAAGTCTATATACCAATATTGAATAGCAACTACTAGCAAAACACTCTAAGGCTAGCAAAACACTCTAAGGTTGAATCACTATTACCTGAATGACAAGTGAACATGTAACAAATAAGCTTTTCCGATCATGTGTTATGTATCTGTAAAGTAGTATTTCTGTAGCAATGTAATTTCTAAATTTTTGGCAACCAATATTATAAAGCTATAGTTCACAAGTCATTCAAAGCTGGGGTTGAAGCTACTAACAACCTAAAGAAGTGAGAATGACAACTACTAATCAAATATTAGTTATTAAAGAGTTTCAGCTATATAAGCATCAATAATGTGTTGTAATTGCCTTTAACCCAAAACCATCCAACTTTTAGCCCGCTCGATAATCCATGTAGAACCACATTATGAATGTCTATTTGAAAATGATCTCCACCATTGATATTAAAAAGAGCATATGAGAATGTTATGAGGGTTTGCAAGTCTAGTATTCAATCCTTATGTGTTTCATGTAATCAAAAGCCAATTTCAGGAAACTAAAAGGGCCCTTAAATTGCAAACCCTCAAAAATCAAAAAGGCATAAAGACTCCAAGCATTATATCACTTTGAAGCTATAAATATTTTAAATATGCGCATGGAAATCACAGGACATGAATATGATTTCCTCTCCTTTTTTAGTTATGAAAAGAAATGATGAATATTTTAAATATGCTTCGCATAGAAATCACAGGATATAAATATGATGTCCTCTCCTTTTTGTGTTATGAAAAGAAATGATGAATGGTTTCAGATTTTATAGAATAAAGCTACCAAGAACCTCAGCACACACTTGCATGCATGCCAACCAATTCTTTATGCATTTAAATTTCTAGTACTTAATTTTACATCTAGAATGCCCAGATCTTTGATAGCATGTCCGAAAAGGTTAACAATATAGCTTTTCATGCTTGGGTAGAGGGGTATATATGTAAACATCGACGTTTTAGCGTTAGATATGCAAGTTCAAAGGACTTGTATGGTATGCGTGCAAGTATTTCATTCCTTGTTTACCTTTTGAAGACAAAGCAGATAGTTGAAAAGAAATACAAGGCATGCATATACAAGAGCATTCTCACACATGTACACACTTGGGAAAGCTTAAAATAACAAAGCACATATCGGTTTTATGCCTTCTATAAGCATAAATTCAATAATGAGATTGTTAGAGATGAAAATTTCATTTCAATACTACGCAATGTGAAAACCGCTTCATAATCTTTGTTTGAAAAGTGAATGGTAAAACTCCAATGGATCAACTGTCTGTTCTGTTCTGAGTGCATAGCTTATCCATTTTGCAAAAACTAACTATCAATCCCAATTCTTATGTATCTACAAATCTAAAACCTAAATTTGCATTTATAACACCCAAGTCTCTCATATCATATCGAAAGACTATCATGCATGCCAACCAATTCTTTATGCATTTAAATTTCTAGTACTTAATTTTACATCTAGAATGCCCAGATCTTTGATAGCATGTCCAAAAAGGTTAACAATATAGCTTTTCATGCTTGGGTAGAGGGGTATATATGTAAACATCGACGTTTTAGTGTTAGATATGCAAGTTCAAAGGACTTGTATGGTATGCGTGCAAGTATTTCATTCCTTGTTTACCTTTTGAAGACAAAGCAGATAGTTGAAAAGAAATACAAGGCATGCATATACAAGAGCATTCTCACACATGTCTCACACATGTACACACTTTGGAATGCTTAAAATAACAAAGCACATATCTGTTTTATGCCTTCTATAAGCATAAATTCAATAATAAGATTGTTAGAGAAGAAAATTTCATTTCAATACTACGCAATGTGAAGACCACTTCATAATCTTTGTTTGAAAAGTGAATGGTATAACTCCAATGGATCAACTGTCTGTTCTGAGCGCATAGCTTACCCATTTTGCAAAAACTAACTATCAATCCCAATTCTTATGTATCTACAAATCTAAAACCTAAATTTGCATTTATAACACCCAAGTCTCTCATAGCATATCGAAAGACTATCGATATGGCTTCTCGTGCATGAGTGAAATGATGCATATATAAAGAAATTGAAACTCAAGGTTTTAGATATGTAAACACATAAATATTGAATGAAACTGTCCAGTGATTTGGGCTCAAATCCTGGGATAAATCAATTGATCAATTCCAAATGTAGCAATTTGACAAGGTTCCATGAATAACACCGTAAGTGCAGTTACAATTAACATGAGGTAATGCAAAATGGAGTGAAGAGATAATAGAACGGAACTGCACATAAATGGATACCATATTCATCATAATTATTTTTCTCCAACGACATTCCTAATCCTTGGTATCATTCGTACAAAACATAGATATAGAAAAGCCATTGAAAAAAATTCCTTATTGGTAATAAACAAATGGCTTTAAACACTTCACATGAACCATCAGCATCAAAGGAAGCCAGAAAACCCCATAGAAATGTACCAAACAACATTAACAAGCTTTCCCCACTATATAGTGCAAATTTAGTATGGTCATAGTGCTTTCAGCTTTTTAACGGCCTTTAACACATAGGCTATAAAGATCTGTATAAATATTACTTCTCAAAGCAATACTTAACCTTATTCTCGTGGCTCACCAAAAAGTGCAATCTAATGCTTCGATAGCCTAATAAAGTGGTCAAAATTTTAGATGTTCATCTACTACACTTTCCATTTATTTTGAAACCTTGAAATCAAGCACAAGTAAGCAAGGAAAATCAAAACCCGAGGTCATGCTAATTACCGAAAACAACTCTTGAAACCCATTGTTGATTCAAGAATTAAAGAAAAGAAAAGCTCGTAGAATCGCATAAATGATATATCCAGACTACTTAATGCAAATAACAACATCCTTTAGTAGATGCAACATTTTGCTGCTTATTGAGTTAGTTTCATGGAGGATGCTTAAACAAGCATGTGCGAACCTACACAAGGACAATATAAGAGCTGAAATAACAGTAACTTGCTCCCCAGGTGTTTTCTCCATTTGCACAGATCAAACCCAAAAAAATAAGAAGACTAAATGGATCTATCAAACCCACAACCGTAGCTCTAAAACCCATCAGAAAAAAAAAAGCGATTATTTCAAAACTAAAAACAAAACACAGTGAAGTAGGATTTTTCTTTGAAGAGAAATTAACGATTACTTCATAATCAAAGCAAGTATTATAGGAAAGACCCCTTTATATTTGAAGAGAAATTACTCATCCATGGGCAAATAATGCCATCTTGCCACTTCCGTCTAAATTCAGTAAGAATACTAAAATGTCTCAAAATTATCCAGAAGCAAATCACATAAATCCGAAAAAAAACACAATCTATTCATATAAACTTAACAGCCCTAGAAATAAATTCAGATCTTACCCATAAAGGAAGACATAATAAATCTTTACAAGAAAACGAATGAAAGTGCTTTAAGCAAGATTGTTGAATCGTTTCATCTTTAATCTTCAACACATTCAAAAGCTCTGATCGAACTGTTCGTAGAAAAGAAGTATAAAACAAGAAAATCGGACCTATGATGATGAATCCGAATAAAGACAAATAAGATTGAGTAGTAAAACCTTCGACAGCTCAAAAGCTTTGGGGAAAAAGAAAAAAAGAAGGGAGAAGTCCGACTAGGGCATTAGGCGGAAGAGTTCTCGGCGAACAGGAGGAAGCAGGTCGGCGAGGTGCCGGTGAGAGAGGCCGCCGGCGAGAGAAGGGAAGGGCTATGGGTTTCGTTCGGGGGGGGGGGGAATCGGCCGAATGATGAGAGCCGTTAGGGCACCCTGTAGAGAGAATTCGAGAGAGCCGTTGGGGCCTCGTCCGAGTTCTGCGTGAGGTGTGGCATGAGGCTTTTAAATAGATTTTTTTTTAATTAAGTTATTTCTTCCTTTTTTAATTATAATTTATGTGTCATTTGTCTCTACACGAAATTATAGCAATATGAGTAATTTTTAGAGGTAAAATTTGTGTTCCATACGTACCGAAGCAGTTTGTTTCATCATCCGGATTCATCTTGACAAGTTTGTCGACTATCGGGTCAATTTGAGTTCTACCAGCGCACCGCGTGGCACATGTGATTCGTCGAGCCGATTGAAGTCGTTCAACAAGTGAAATGTGGATTGGTCCTCGCTTAAGCGACGACCAAAGCGAAACAGAACAGTCTTGGCGATGAGTCAGTCAAACCGTGTCCAATGGTCTCGAATTTGCATTACGAGGTTTTTATTTCATTTTTTAAATTTAAATTTATTTTTTTATAGTGAATTATCTATGTATTATGGTGTTTATGAATATATTGTGTAAATTGTGGTGCATTGAAGATCGAAAGCTCCTAGAGTCCAAAAGGTCTTTCTAGTGCATCTCAATCTTTAAAGGAACTCGTCTGACTCAACTAGATATTGAAGATTTGAAACTACACATATGAGACTTAAAGGAATTCAAGGAGCAATTCAAATTTCTAAGTGAGGTGGGTCCCATTGTCATTACTCTAGGAAAGCCAGGATGAGTGGCTATATCCTAAGTTCTATGTGAAGAATTTTGACCTCACCAAAAATAAGGTCAACAGACTCTAAAGGAAGGCATCTTTTAGTAGCTCAATATTTACCCATAGAATTTGATGAGCCTTAAAGGAGAATATTTAGAAGTACTTTTCTAATTAACCTTCTTCATTTTGATGAATTCCTCAGAGATGGGGGAAGCCTTTAATAATTATTTAATTACTAATAAATTGCTCCATAGAGAGTTATCTAGCTCTTTAAAAGTTACCCAAACCCCCTAAACTTGAGTAGAAGAGAGTATGAGCCTAATCATTAAAGTAGTTAGAAAAAGTTAAAATAAGTTTCATTAAAGACTTATTAAATATGCACGATAATTTTGTAATTGTCAATATATTTGAAGAGTTAGATGTCTCATCATAGGAGTACATGCTTTAGGGCATGAAACCTATTTGGATGGGATGGGAGAATTATTTTAGTCTAAGGGGAAAAATCTTACAATCTATAACAAGTGAAGATTTAATTCCTATACCTTAAGGGAATCTCCTCTCAAGCTAATCATCGTAATTCATTACATATAACATGAGAAGGGGTACCAGAAGGTGAGGTTGTCTGAATCCCAAATGATTGCAAGATGGATGGTAGAACTAACAGTGTTATTGAGACTAACATCACATTTTTGTGGAGATGGAGCTCAGTCATGACTCTAAGGATGCCTTGTCATGTATTCTCAAGTGGTGTAACCTCAATTGTCAATCAATTTTGGAGCAGAAGGATCCTTTGGTATTGTGCTAGCATTAGCTGTCAACCTTCTGTAGGAACTAAAGATTCTCACGCTGAGAGACAAATCCTTTAAGGTATTGAATCACATCAAACTCCTTAGGGTAAGTGTGCATAGACCCATCATTTCAAGCTCTATAAACACCAATAGAATCATGCCAGTCAAGGGGAAGAAGGAGGTGTTGGATATCATTGATTTTGAAATTATTCTTTAAAACGATGAGTTTATGAGCACAAGGCTTCGTTGTTTCAATTAATACATTTGTTCTCCATCGAATCGGTTTTGTAAATATTAAAATGGTGTAATTTCTTCCTATAAAATGTGTTAGATTATTGTTTGCAAGAAAATTTATGATTTAGAAATAAGAAACTTAGTTTCCTAGCATCACAAAAATATCTCACCCACAAGTAGATGAAAAGAGAGTGCAAGAGAAGTCAGATTTTTATTTTCACATTAAAATCTCTATTAGTAAAAAACCATGAACTTAATCTAATCAAAATAACTTTACTATATAAGTATGAGTTACAAAACTTTGCTTGTCTACTGAATAAGAGGTGGGATTACAAGAGTGCAGATTATCGACTTAGCTTCCTACAAGGTGGCAAACATGTTGGCCAGGTAGTAAGGAACGAAGGGTGGTTGAGCAACTATTGTTGGATTATAGTGGTAGATAGATGGCGGTGGCCATACGACAGAAGATAGGTGGAAGTAGTTCAATAGAAATGATTGGAAGTGGATATATTTACATTCATGCATGGGCAAAAACAATTTAATGGAGGTGGATTGATAATGACAAAGAGACAAAAGAAGAAAGACAGTGGTAGTCCAATAGTAGAAGATGTGTGGCGTCGATATGATGATGGTTATAGTCGAGCAACATTGATTCAACAACTATGGTTTAATGATGGAAAGCATGTGGCACTCGTCGGCTAGTTGGCGACCTCATTATGATTATCAGGTGGCAATGCTTCAATAATTGTGGTTCAATGACAGTGATCCGATAATAACGATCAAGCATAGTGATCTAACAATGACCTTCGGGTGGAGCCAAACCGACGGTGACGATTGGGTGTGACGGTCTAAGAACGACAATCAAGAGAAATTTCATATATTGAGTAATGCTATACCCCATTCCAGTAATTATAGCCACTGTAAATTGCTTTCTATTAGAAAGGCAGAGAAGATGAAGCCGGGCAATACAGTACTTAAATTTTTTTCCCCTCTATTTCATTTATTGTATCCTTCTATTTTCTATGATTTTATTAAGGAGCTTATTTGGTTAGTGTATGTAATCTGCGCATTCTATCTTTTCATATCCTTCGTCTTTTTTATATTTAATTTGATATTCTGTTGTAAAAATTGTGGGATTTTCCCAATTATAATTATCTATTTTCTAGGTACCAACAATCATATAAATTATGACCGTGAAAGAAATATCATGCAAACTCTGAGGAGGTATTTAATTAATGATATTTTGGGATTTTATTATATGTTTTGGTTGCCTTAATTTTGGGTGACTGCCTCCACTAACGACAATAACAGAACATAGCCATCAATTGAACAAATTTGTATAAAATTATAAGCGTATTTTATAAATTTATCATCTATAAATCACTCATCATATATTGGTATTTCTTTTATAAAGGGGATTCTCAACATCCTTAAAACTCTTTTTGCTCAAATTGTACTTGATCAACACAAAAAAAAAAGTAATAATAATTAATCTTAAGGTTGTTAGGCATTTTCTCTTTTATGTGAACTATGTTGTATGTGCTCTAGTTATACTTTCTTTCAATGGACAGTTATGTAAGTCTCAATAGCTTTAGAGTCACATCACTAGACTAAGTCAACATTCAACTATATTTGAAAAAATAGTAATTAGAACGTAAAATTTTAGAATTTGGAGTCATTCATTATTTCAATATAGACGTTAAATATTAGCAATTACTTGAAGAACATTTAATAACAATATCTTTGGTTTGTTATAATCTAAAGAAATTTTCTTTATTACATATCATTAGTTTAAGCCCCAAACAGTTTTATCAGACAGGGGCATGAATGTCATTTAACCACCAATAAGTTAATCTGAATAAGCTGGCCCAAACAACAAGTCAGATTATTCTGATAATCTACAGATTATCAAATTATCAAAATAATTAGCTTATCAAAATATCAGAATAATCTGCTTATTTTAATAACAATATCTTTGGTTTTCTATAATCGAAGGAAATTTTCTTTATTTGTAAATGGAAGATGTTACATATCATTAGTTGCACTCTCAATGATGCTAGAAATCAATCTGTTCAAGCAATAGTATAACCCCAACTTGGTCTAAAGTTGGTAGGGTTGCTCTCAGCATATTCGAATTAAGGGTTAAGGAAATATTCAATAGCATGCAAATGACTGGAGCTGAAATTTTCATTTCTCATCAATGATATCCTAAATTTTACTATATGTGTCCTCGTCTCATTCTAATTATAGGCTATTAACTCATTGCTTCATCCATTGCTTTATACATAAAGTCGTAATTATCTTTTTCTCTGCATATATCACACTCAAAACTTATATCAACGACCTAGTAGTTGTTTTATATATATGACAGTAGATCAAACTTTTTATTTTAAATATTTTTTAAACATTTTTATCATCAATTTTCTTTACCCATATATAACTAAGATATCGAGTGGAAGTGAACGTAACCTCTAAAGGCTGCATAACTTACAACACGATCTGTAGGGTCAAACATGTCATAACAATTCTTATTATAACAAGGTGTATGAGATCATTCTTATAAAACTTCTTTATCAAACATAAGACTCATGAATAATTGAAAATAAACTTACTAATCTTCTTTATTTTGGTCAGAATATTTTGTACACCGAAGTAAGTCACCAAGCTTCTCTACAATCTAGTATATGCAATTACAACACAAGCTGTCCAATATAGATGCTTCACTTCTTCTTCAATTTATTACCGCCTACCTTATAAGCTCTAGCTTTACCTATCACAACCTCAAATACCAAGTTCTCTCTAATCTCTTCTACCACTCCATTATGTTGTGCAAAAATGAATTTTTGTATTCTTTATCTAATTAGATATTTCTAACAATTTTTAACAAAATAGTGAAATTTTGATTATTTATTAGAACAATAATAGCATTTATATTTAATAGCATTGACGATGGTGAAAGTAGCAAGTGGGATATCGTGTGTGACCAGGGGCAGTGGAGGAAAGTGGTGTCGGTGATGAAAGTTGCATGCTTCAACATTAGTTGTGGAAGCAGTAAAAGGTGATGCTAGCGATGGTCAGCTGAGTTTTTTTTCATGAGAGGGCAGAGGGGAGATTGTTCTTGTGTAAGAGGGCCCGAGCTAAGCATAACAATGTTGTTGGTTAAAGTTAACTAGAATATAATAAAAAAGAACACAACTTATGATTTGCATTCCTCATTCTAATTAGAGCACCACGCCAATGTGAGACGTATGTCTCACCCTAAGAACTTGAGGTGTGTACAAAAAACCCACATCGTGACTAATTGCACTGAGGTGAATCTCAAATTGCATAATTTTGAATTGTGAGTCGTGCACTGTACATCTTCAATGGGTTTAGCTATGCATACAATGAGCTAAGACTGGCCAATATTAATGAGAAACTCTGCACAAAGGTGACTGAATCTTATGAGGCTTAATCCCACACCATAGCCTGATACATTATTTCATCATTTACGGTAGAAGTAATCTTTTTGTCTCTACATAGATTTTTACTAGCTTATATGCTTAGTAATTTTGACTACTCGGTAGCAATAAATGGACATTGAGTCTATGAACAACAACCCAAACAAAATCATGGCCTTATTTTTTATCTAAAAAACAAACTATGAAATTTATTGCAATTTTACCTCACTTGTCATTCTTAGATAGGAAGAGATTGTAATATATCACTTGGTTTTCGACAAACCAAGAAAATAGAAAAAAAATAAAAAATAAACATATTCAATCAATCACCAATTCCCTACTAAAGTCTTCTTCTCCACCTCTTTATTGGAGCATGCGTTAAAAGAGGCACTTGAACAAGATTTAGTGAAACTAAGGGTAACACCTGAGATTCACTTCGGATTTCAAATGTGTAGGCATTTATAGAGAGATTCTTTTCCTGTCCTCCATCACGAGCTTTGCTTGGAGCTTTGAAGTTTTCCTTGAAGTATTCTTTCTTTTTGTAGTTCCAACATTCTCCTCTATCATTTCATTTTCTTAACCTGTAGTTTCCTTTCTAGATTTGAGTGTCTCTTTCTGTATTCATGGTAAGATTTATTTCCCTATTTTCAACATTCAAAACATTACCTAAGGATTCACCATTTGTTGACTTTCTGCAAACTTTTTCATTCAACACAAACCCCATGATGTCATCAAATTTCACATTCACATTCCTTGAAGAGTTACCACTGTCATGTACAATCCATTCTAGTTGCTCTGTAATGAAAATATTATCAACAATACCAAACTTTGTCATCAATTTGATCCCCAAAGAGCACAACTGGCTTCTTATAGTGTTGAAAATGTTTAGATGTTTTGCCATAAAATTGTCTTCCGCTATCTTCATGCTGAATAATCTCTTTATCAAAAAAACCTTATTTGAAATGGAAGGACTTTTGTACATCTATGTCAATGTCATCATGTGACATGTGATCCACAATGATTTTTTTCATTCGTTATATTGAATGCAATGAATAATGAGAGTGACAAACGGATCAATTCTAGGGTCGTTTGATCCAACACTTCCCATTCCTCCATAATCATAAACTCAAGCTTCTTGGTGATTCTTGTAGTGGTAAATGTGTTTTTTTTCTGTTACAACAAATTATCCACTTGCATCCTCCAAAATGTGAAGATCGACCCATTAAAGTTCTTCATTTTGTACCTCATTTTGTCGGTCATTGCTCACGCTCAAATCAAAGAATCTCTGCTCAGATACAACAGGTTAGGATAGCAATTTTATAAATTTATTTCTAGGGCTTTGATTAATTATCAATCAAAACCACATTGTGGAATAGGATCGCACATATTTGAGAAAAATCAAAAAAAATAAAAATAAATGGATGCACAACACAAAACAATAAAAAGTACACCAAGATTTAAGTATGAATAATCAGAAATATACATAAATACTCACTCAAAACTCCTCTCTACAATCAATGGAACTTAAAGAATTTTGGTCCAAACACTTCATCTCAATCTCACAAGAGAATTTGCACGACAAAATCTTTCTCCTTGATTCTTCTCTACTTTATGATAACCTTGTAATACCGCAGGAGAGGGTTGTAACCTTCATTGCATGAATTTAGGGCTTTAAACTGGATCAAAAGAGAGAGAATCACACTTCGTGCATGCACAACTTTTAGGCATGGGAGTGTTGTGCTCTCTAGAACCGGGCACATAGACACATAAAACTTGACATGAGGACGCTATAGACCCCAATGCCGGTGAGACCGTATGGGCAAGGGCGCGCCACGCTCTCTGGTTGCAAGCGCGGGGGTGCCATCCGGGCATGGTTGCGACACACCATAAATGCTTCCTACTGTTTGGAGCTCTTTGTTGCTGCCAATCATGCTTCATACACAACAATACTTTTATGTGATAATAAAGATTTGAGTGTTAAGCATGTAAATCTTTTAAGTGTCAGCTATGTAAAAAATGTATGAATTATGTGGTATGCATATAAATGTATTTTTTTATTAAGTATGGATAAACAATTTAGGAATCATTTATACATGCATGTGAGTTAGGGCTGTAAACGAGCCGAGCTTGAGCGAGCTCAGGCTTGGCTCGTGTTCGGCTCGTTCGAAATAGCTCGTGTTCGAAATCG
>NEWO01000044.1:322964-378203 GCA_003013225.1 Phalaenopsis aphrodite | reverse complement strand
AAATTTTCAAGTGGTCAATTTACAGTTGTGACAAAATGTATTACTTAATTGGTCTAATGTGTAAGTATATTACAAGCCATACATCGAAAACATAACAGCCATTGCTATTGAAGGAACATCGTATAGGAAGAATTATGATGTAATCTGATCAAAGAATATGTTAGATTTGAAATTTTATTAGAGTAATTTGGGCACGTTTGAAGAATTAATCGTAGACAAGCATTACAAAATGTACACATTTTTTAAACTGATTCAATATACTTCTTGAAACAATTTTACAAATAAATAATTAAAAAATTATTTTTATAATTATACATTTTAATTTTCTTAATAATAAATACTTTTTTATGTTAATTCTAGGCCTACCAATAATTGATTTCTAGATTTATGAATTCTGACAATTGTTCTATTTCTGGGACAAAAGGAGTCATGTATTTATGTGAACCTATCTTGTGATAATTCAACCTCCATAAAAAGCAAGCTTATTAATGCACTCCAGGTTAAGAATTGCTCAATATTGGCCGTGAAATTAAAAAGCATCATTTTTTGATTCACATTCAATTCTCTAAGTTAAATTCTCAAATTTATTTCATCGGGAGGCATGAAGCAATAGCTGATTAGGGTCATCATATAATTTTGGTGGTCGATGGTCTATTTGGTTGTTCCCCTTATAACAGTGGAGATTGGTGACCGAGAAGGCAAATATTTGATGTTGATAGTTCATAAATGTTAGAAACTTGTAGGTATTAGATAAAATCTGGTGGAGAATGTTGGTTGTCAGGTGATAGTAACTAGTATGATCCACTATTTTATTTATAAGAAGGAAGACTAATGCTTAAGAAAGCTGGTGTTAGACATCACCTACTTATAAGCAATGAATATTTGTAAAAGTCATGTGACTATCATTTAGAAATGATAGATATCGAGAGATGATTAGAGATATGTTCTACTATTAAGGTAGATCAACAAAATAAGTAGGTTGACTTTCAACATTTAATAAACATCAAACATAAGTAGGTGTCAGACAATAATTAATTGGGAATGTTAAATGTTGAGTGGTGATTTGATTCTATCTTGGTTGATTATTTTATTAGTGGGAAACTAGAAATGAAAAAGATTATTGATGCACAATAATTCATTGAGAATATTGAATATGTCGCGATAGTTGTCTACTTAGTTGTTTTCCTTATACTATGATGGGTGACTTGATATAGTTAATGTACATCAATATTTAACATGCTTTAATTGATGGTTGATGAAGAACATCAAAGGGCTGAAAGATAATTCATTGATAATTTTGAACATTGACTGATAATTTTTAACTCAATTTTTCTCCTTATAGAATGATGGGTGTCCTCTTATGGGACATCAATCCTTAGCATGCATCAATAGATGGTTGATGAAGAACATTATAGGCCATCCAACCTTAGCGATTCTAAAATGTTCCTTCTCTTTATAGGGGATAGTGTAAAATATTGGTAGTCATTTGACTACATGAGATGATTACATCCGGCATTGGAGTGATTAACGAAATATGTCAATGTTGGCTGAAAATCATTATCTTGTGATGGTGTTGACAAGCTTCATCAGCATTTGATAATCAATATTAGATGGATACAAGCAGATCTATATAATTTTTTGAGTCACAAAATTACCTCCATCAAAATATTCTTTGAGATTCCTTTTGAATGTACAAAAAAAAAAATATTATTTATAAGTTTTAGATAGCCTTTTGAACAATCTAACCAAGAATTTGGATACTCCATTTAATAATCTGAATTCACGACTAATTATTTTACATTTTTCAAACATATTCGTGTCTTCATGATATCCTTAATGAATTACTTTGAACTTGTTAAATTTGGTTGTGAGACACTCATATTGTTATAATTATGCAAAATTTGGAGGTCATTTTCTCATTGTTTTTGCTTCATCAACCATATATTTTGACTTAAGGTATGTACCAATCAAATGTAGCTTTTTATATAAATGTTGTAAAATTATGGGCAGAAAGCAACTTCTTAAAAGAATGATGTAAAAATTAAACAACTGTTTTATTACGACCACCACAGTTTAATAAGTCTTGATATATTCCAATTATTTTTTGTCATCCGACACAGATCTCGAGGTATATCACAGATCTTGAGGTATAACACGGATCTTGAGGCATCTTTTTTAGTAAGGAACATTCAAACTTCAATTAAAAGTTATCAAGAATTTCAATTTCAGGAAAATTATAGTCAAACTGACTGACTCGACGAGAATGACCCAACAGTACCAAAATAGATCTAATCTGAGTTAAATAAAGCCTATATCTGGCCATTAAACAACTTTTGAAAGGTTTCTAACCTTTTTTGGAAGATCAAATGAAATTTGAATACGACAAGCTTATAGTCGTATTGAGTGTCTCAATAAAATGAATCCAATGAATCCAAGATCGCTCAATTTGAATATCGATAAGATGCACAAATATCTATTAAATGTCATCCAATTAAGGGAATCTCTCTAGGTTGTTTGATTAGATAGGTTCAAATTCCTTCCTTGAATGCAATTAAGACTGTATAAGTAGAGCCCTACCACCCTTATGAGAGGGGATATGAAGCCTAAAGCCTAAAGAAGACTAATGCTTATAGAATGGGCTGCACTTCTGCATCGCTTTTGCGCTGATTATCTGCCTCCCTTTGGACAACTATGTTCGTCGCCGCCACCCTCTAGCCAACTCGGACTAGTGTTGCCTCCGGCCAACTCTGTCTGTGATCGCCTTTGGCACCTCCAACCGCCACTACCTCCAACAACAGCCACCGCCAGCCACCTTCAACAATCATCAATTGTCACCTACTACTCTTTGTGATGAAGCACCATATGAAGCAAGTTATGAAGAGATACCATCATCCTAGACGCCGTACCGACCCTGAAGATGGTGCATTAAAGCCTTAACTATTGCTCCTCCTTGCAATTGCTCCCTACCGAGGAGCTACAAGTTCTTCCATGCACCGACGTTGTAACTTAAAAGATTCTGTAACCATTTCCCGCTTATGGGATAAGAGACTGAACCTATAATCGTCAGTTTATAGTGGATCTCTTCAACTGGGTTAGACCTCGTGATTTTTTTCTTCTTTAGATTTTTCACGTAAACATCTTCTGATGTTTCCGCTCGTCATTTATGTTGCCTAAGTGCATGATGAGTTCTCATGAAATGCTAAGATGTTAATTAATGACCCTATCGCAGTGGATTCTCCAGCAAGCTTCAAGTCTAAATCTAAAAAAAATTTCACACCATGTCAATTTATATAATGAAGCAAAAATGCAATTCTCCAAACATAATTGTGGTGACGGACACAAAACACAGGCAAAAGGTTATCCCTTAATTTCTTAAAATGAAATTTAGATAATCATAAAGTAGATTCTAACATTTTATTTATTTGAGTACTTAGGTACAGCCAGTTTGATCATTGATTAGATAAATTTTTTGATGATATATAAATAATCATTAAATTTTCTGTAATAAAATTGTAATACATGACTAATCAATCAAAATAATATATTAAATTTATCTTATAGATAAGTAATGGCTATACAAATTTAATTTTAATCAATTTGAGATAAACATAATCAATATTTAAAAACCAAATTCCCCTAAAAAAAAAGTTTAAGGATTATAAAATGTATCCTAATTAAATTAAATCAAAATAGTCTGACCAAAAATTTTTCCTTTAATTAAATAATGAAGCATTTAAATGTTGTGAAGATCTCCAAAAGGAGAATCAAAGAAAATTGAGGCATGTTACGGTCATCAGGAAGTTAGATGTCCTCATCCACTCGTGTATTGCTCTTCTTATTATAATGATACAACTACTTCTTCATGGTTATGAAGTACTTCGTGCTTTGATAACTAGCGAACTTCCTGAATGTATTAATAAAATAAATCCCATGATATTGAGCTTTAATTAAAAGATCAAATAATATCTTTGTTAGTTTGACCCCCAATTATTGAACTAAGATAAAAGGGTATTTTTGTAATGTGGTACCGCTCACCTACCACATCTCACCTACCTCCCACTTACCACTCTCTTGCTTCTATAAATAGAGAGGGTGTGAGGCTTAGGAGAGCAAGGGAAGAGATCTTATGCTACCACAAAGGAAGAGAGAATAACTAGAGAGCTAGAGAGGAGGAGAGCATCTTGAGGTCTTGTATCAAGGTGTCGCTTGAGAGGGAGGCCATAGAAGGAAGATGAGGGCTCATCTCTATGTATAAGCTATGTATTCTCCATTACTTTTGCCTTAGTGAACTATTTGATCGATCCCCTCCCGTGAACGTAGATTTAGTTGGATCGAACCACGTAAACGATCTGTGTTTGCTTGTGTTCTTTGCGTTTCATTTCTATGTCAGGAAGTAATTATCACACAACAATCTTTTATGTGAAGATAGTCAACACATGGGAGTTAATTAGAGAAATTTTATGAGCTCAAGATTACTTGATTTTGGGCCATTAAGTACTTAAAAGCTTTTAGAAAAGGATTTTGATTAAAAAAATTAATAGGAATGGTTCATCAAAATATTTTAAAATTTTAGCAAAATTTATGATAATGTCAAATCAAAGAAATTATAAATAAGATCTCATTCCTTACAAGGGAGTTTAGAATTTTCTCGACATTACAATTGTTACCAAAATACTCAACATCAATGACCATCACTGATTGTTGTCACAACCATTGTTTCTAGACCATCGACAGTGAACCACCGACACATCTTCATTATTACTTAACTGTCATCATCAAATCAACTGTCATCAATTGGCCCTTAACTACCCAACTACAATCTTTTGACCAGTATCATCGCTTTCTACATTTTCTCCACTAATATTTATTATATACATCGGAGATTTAACTAGTGTTCCCATCTTTATAATCTTGATTTCTTAATATGAAATGATTCATATTGATCTTCATTGTGATTTGGAGGATGGATTTTCTCTACTATTTTCAATTCTTTCACATGCTATTATTATTGTTTTTTTAATGGAAAAGAACACTTAATAAATAGAAAGAGGATCAATAGTCACTCAACAATTATTTGATCAAACTTTTCATAAATATTTGATAAAGTTGTGACTCTCTTTTGACAAATATAATTTAGACACATCATTATGATCAAATAATGAAATTTTAATAAATAATACATGGGCACTTAATTAAATAACATTAAATTAACAATATTTCTAACAATAACGTTAAAATTTCATTATTTCTATCATACGGTAAATAATGTTATTTCTAGCACATTACACTCACAACATGTATCATGGCTTTTCTCTTTTGGGTGTTTCATTTAGAAACTCCAATGGCATTTGTGTGACCTTCATTTGTTCGAGTACATGCTAAATCTTCATATTAAAATTAAAATAATAAATTCTTTAGTAGCCTCAAAACATTGTTACATGTAACAATGAACATTGAACTTTATTTTGATACTACTTATGACATATTCAATGATTATATTTCTTAAGAAATACAAAGACGATAAAAAATTAATGAGCTTGTTTTTGTAATTTTTTTTAATTAGCTAAATTTAAATATTTAATCACATCTCTAAACAACAAGTAAATAAAGGTAAATTTCTAGTGATGATTATGAATTTATAGGCATCGATAAATCATTAAATTTGTGACAAATTTAGTTAAGCCATACCGCACGAGCCTAAGCTCAAACTACTTCTAGATAGGCAACCCAAATTCATGCTTTTTGAATAAACCATATAGACCTGTTTATACTCATGTTGCCCAAGTAGCACCCAACTTAATTGCAGAAGTTCAATAAGTGCATTTGATATGATCATTGCCCAAGTAGCACCCAACTTTTAGTGCATTTGATATGATCCCAAGGCACATGCATTTATTCGAGGTGATACAATTGAGGTTAAAACATAATCTATAAAGCATACTAGTCCTGGATTCTCTCCAAGTTCTGGTAGCCTGCATAAAGTTTGAGTCAATGCATCTTGATTGACGCCTTAAAAATATGTGTCAGACTTAAAAATTTTAAAATTGCATGAGTATTTTATCATTAAAAGAAATGAAATATTTCAATTAAATTCACCTATTTCACCTTCGGTCCTCTCATCATGGTGTTGTGGATTTGGTGGTGGTGATTTGCACATTGGATTTCATTACATATTTTAAACAGTAACGTTTGTTTATATTGAATTCTAAATTTGTTTAGCTCATATAAACTCAATGGATGCTATATTTTCAATTATCACACCATTACTTTTATGATGACTTAGTGTTCAGTTTTTCTTCAATCTTAGCTCTTGTTTTCTTTTATTTAGTCATTTTAGTGTTCAATAGGTTTCCTTAAGTTCTACCTAGACTCCGAGTAAGTTCTATTTAGGTCCTCTAATTATTAAGAAATTAGTTTGAATGGAAAATTTTTTTTCTTACATTTAATTTTGTTGATTGTTATGGGTTGTTTGGGATCACTTATATTTGTTATTTTTTTATATTTTTTTTATTCTTTCAATTGAAGTAAAACATATATGACAAGTTCAAATAAAATAAGATCAAAATATCTAAAAACTATTTTTGAGTGTTTTAAAAAACTTGTTGATTTATTTTTGAAAACGAAGAATAAAAACATCTTAAACACCATAAACAAACTTATTTATAAAAAATAAGATTTATCGCAAATAAACCCTAATCATTTTAACTAGTATTATTGGGAAAAAAATCAAGATATTAATAGAGATATGACTGATATCAAACAAACAAAAGAGACTAGAGAGAGTGTAACTCTCAAGAAATATGTTGAATGACTTTGTACACAAATGAATTAGTCAAACCCCTTTGATAGTGATGATAAGTCAATTTGCTTAAAAAGAAAAAAAGTGGTTGTAAGAAAATTCTAAAAGAGATCTTGACTGTGAGCTTGGGACAATGATGGAATCTCATCGCCCTAATATAAAGAAAAAATCCTTAATATCATATATTATGTCAAAAATTTTACCTACTTGGAATTAAATGAATAATTAAAATTTAATTTTAATCATATTTTTTGCATTAATAGCATACTTACTGATTAAATAATATATATTCACTTTTTATTTATTAACTTATGATAGTAATTTAGGAGAATATATGTAAATATCATTCTCATTTTCACCCTTTTCTTGCCCAATTTTGTAAACATGTCATCTTCTACCTCTTTTGCACCCAAATTATCAAACTCTTGATTTCTTTCCTTTCACATCAATTTTTTTTAAATCATTAACTTCTCTTCCTTTCATACAAAAATTTTGATCCCTAATTTTCAAATTCTTTGTTTCCACCCGTTCCCTTTTGAAATTCTTATCTTCTTCCCTTTTGAACCTAATTAAATTCCTCAAACCCTCATCATTTTTTCCTTTTTGATCCCTAATTTTCAAATTCTTTGTTTCCACCCGTTCCACATCCAAATTATCAAAACCTCGAGAATAAGAATGCTCTCCAAAATTTAACATTTTATAAAAAGCAAGATTTTTTTACTTTAAATATAAATGCTCCCTACTCTAAATGTCATAGAATTTATCATAATGTCTTTGTTATAGCTGAGCATCCTATAATGTTGATATACTATTACAAAAAGTGAATAACATGCTAAAAATTTATTATAGGATTATTGATTGTTTGCTTAGGCTTGGATCCTTGGGATGGATAATAAGCATTAAAAATTGGTGATTATTTGATAGCATCAAAATAAATTTGAAATTGAAGATATTATAAATTAAGTAAAGCTATGTTTAAATTCAATTAGAAGATCTTGATCAGCATTTTTTTTAAATTCTATATTTTTAAGATTTGTGAATTATTGGCAAAGATAGAAAAATTGATTTTATGTAATCTTATTGATTCTTTACATTGATTGGTTTTTGTTTTTAAGTACAAAACTTTCATGCATTTTTTTTTATCATAAACATTGTGAAAATAAGTTTATGAAATAAAATGGAGGTTAATCTTCTTTTAAGCTCGTTGATAACAATTATTGAGAATGAGAGTGAGAATGATAATTTAATAAAGTTTAGGGCAGAATAAATAGTTCATGATTTTGATGAAATAAGAAAGTGTTTGGCATAACTTATGATGCTTAATCATAATAATACCATTAAAAGAGCTCCTTTTTTGTGGGTTGTTCTTATTTATAAATTATTTATTTATTTTATTTATTCTATTTATGTAAGTTGAGGAAGTAGAACTTTGAATTCCAATTTACTTCATTTTATTTTATTTTATCATTCTCTTGTTGCTTTTACTTCATTTAAATTCTAGCTTTACCGCTAGAGATAAAATATTTACATAATGTACAAAATCACACAATGCTTGTAATCAACTAGTGATATCAAATGGTGATAATCATATATAAATGCAGATCATGATCGATCTTATAAATTTTGCTATGGAGTGTGGCCATAAAAAAAGTAAATGATATTGAGTCAATATAGCTAGCCATGTAGTAACTATATCTTTTAATTGATTGCTCGTTGGAAACCTCAAACAAGTTCCAAGTTAATATCTCCTGGAAAAATAGATGATTTCATAAGCTAGTCTAAAAATTTAGTAGCTCAATAATGAGAGACCAATTGAGGCTTACTCTTAAGATACAATACGAGACCTAGCTCCAAGCACCCCAAGGAACTAATTTAAGATTTGGTGAGTTGTGAATTTCATTGCATCCATATGCCTTTAATGCATGGAATGTTACATTCCGATCATGTGATAGAAATATTTCGACAAGTACAATTGTACAACACAAATTAGGTTAGCCATCAATAACATTTTGTTTTAACATGTATTTGCGTGCACATGCAATTCATTATATGGATTCGAACTGTGAGGGCAAGTACTCACAATTTGTCAATTTGGCATTAATAATTAGACGAGAGAGATCTTCAATTTAATGACCATTTGAATAATATTTTTGTGTCTTTTCTCTACAATTGTACCGAGGGATTGATTGGCCTCAGGCATTGCTGCATGACAACATTAATTTTAGGGGCATTTATATAAAACTACCCAACTCTTGTATATTTACATATCTAACACACCTAAACTTATTTTTATATTTCTATAACTCACATCTTTTATGTTACATAAAAAATACCACCATTTAACATTCAGAAAGTGAAATACACATTTTCATGCATAGGGAATGACTTGTATGTGAAAATTGAAATTCAGGTGTTGGACATGCAAATGCATGAGAATTGAGTGGTATCTATGTAAAACTTCCTTAGTTTTAAGGGGCGTTTACATACATACCACTCAATTCTTATGTATTTGCATTTCTAACTCTTAAACTTGAATTTTTTGTTTTATGGCACCCAAATCTTTCATAGCCTATTAAATTTATCGCCATTTTAATTTTAAGAAGTGAAATACACCTTCTCATGCATATATAAAATGACATAGAAGTAAAAATTGAAGTTCAGGTGCTAGATATGTAAATACAAAGAAATTGTGTGGTATATATGTAAATCTTCCTAACTAGATTTAATATATGTAAAATAATATAATCTTTTTATCAAGCACTCGAAAACAAATTTCGTTGAACCAAAGATTTGTAGCACGTAGTTCATTTTAGATTATATATATATATATATATATATATATATATATATATATATATATATATATATATATATATTCTCAAGCATGGTATTTATTGTCTTACCTGATCACCCGTAATACTATTTGTGTTCTTATTATTGTTGTGCAGGAAGATTTATAGTGACAGTGTGATAATTTAACGACTTAGCATTGCATGAAGATCTAGCACAAACACAATTAATAGAAAAGTAGCAGGAGGAGACATTGAGATTTTTATGAGAAAAAAAACCCCATAAATGAAAAAAATCACAGGTCTAGCTCATTCAAAGTAATATATTATGTAATCGTAAATACATAGGTCCACCCATCTCGTGAACTAAGGAAGATGGAATTAGAAGGTTAATATTAGTAGTTGCAATATAACATTGTACAATAGCCATCTAGCTTTATTGATTGTAATTGAGCTACAACTAATGTAGTTTTAGCAATAACATTGATAATAGGTCTTAAAGGCTGCAATATTTTATCATAAAGTATGTAATTGGCGGTTGCAAAGTGCCAGTTAACCATAGGTCATAGTTGGAATTTGCAATAACAGTTCGTGACGTAGTTCATAGTTGGTAGTTACAGCAGTGTCAATTCGCCACAAATGTTATAGTTGAAAGTTGTAGTAGCAATTAGCCACATAGATCGTAGTTGATCACATATATCATAGTTGGTTATCGCAATAATGTTAATTTGCCACATAGGTCGTAGTTGGAAGTTACAGTAACAGTTAGTCATATAAGTCGTAGTTGGTTATATTGGTTATAGTTTATAGTTGCAATAACTGTTAGCCATATAAACTATAGGTGATTATATAGGGCATAGTTTAAAGCTGAGGTAGTGTTAGTTGGCCATAGAGGCTATAGCTTCAAGCTGCAATAACATTGGTTTTGAAATTTAGACTAGATCAACCGGTCAGACCGGTCCAACCGATAGCATGACTTGGTTTCAGTTCGGGTGGGATCAAGAACCAGATCAAATTAAATTAAGAATTTTGCCCACATCTACATCTGGCTGTAAATACATATTTGTAGTTTTTCATTATTATAAATAACAGAATTTTCTTACCAACTATCCAAAGGGTCATTGGGTATAAAAGGCTAATTCTTATAATAAATTGTTTTATGTGATATCACTTAATCACGTAAAGTTTACTCTTCCTACCAATACCCAATAAAAAAAGGGACCTAAATGAGGCCTACAATCAATCATCTCTTATGTTGTTCTACTATAAAGAAATATAGATGAAAAGTTTATCAATTTATTAATAAGCTAATTACTTTCAACAGACTACTTTGATGCATTCCTATTCAGTATAAGAGATCTCTTAGAATGAAGATTTTTTTCTTAGATCAGATCATAATCAACAAACTTAAAGATGATCAATATATTCATAAATCAAATATAAATTGATTCATGCATGAATCAGACCGAACTAGCTTAAACACAAAGCAGACTCTCTCTCTCTCTCTCTCTCTCCAATAAATATTAGAACGAAGCCTTATAAAAAATTTTTAATAATACATAGAAGAATATTTATGTCTCCCTTGATAGTTATTTTATAAACATTTATCAATCCTACTTAATGAAGCAACTTTATCAGCCACACCATCTGAACACTTTAATGTCTACATCAATAATCAATCACAACATTTATTCTTTTTTGTATATCTTTGCTTCCTATGTCATAAATGATTGTCACTCACTTCACTCTAAATATGTGAATACATGCACTTCTTCATAAAACTATGGCACTTTGGTCATGAATGTTGGAATACATGCTTAGGATTGCTTATCGAGTCTAGGTTTAATTGAGTTAAGTTTGTTCCTTAATCTTAAGAGTTAGTTGTTATTTTTCTTGATTTTGTTTCTTGTTATTTTCTTGGTAGATTTTTAGGTCTTTTTCTTGGAAGTTTGTTATTAGCTTCAAGTTTAAATATTGTAAGGCTACACAAAAGGTGTGTGGTTCTAATTTTCCCTTCAATATATAACAATTCTCTTAAGTTATCTCTTCTTTCTCATTTCAAGAAACCAACAATATGGTATCAGAGCTCTCTTCTTAAGGGACATGTGCATTAGTTTGAGCGACAAGGGAGATCGAAGCTAGTTTTTTCCTCAGTTGCTTCACCAGTGTTTGACGGAGACAACTACCCGATCTGGGCAGTCCGCATGGAGACATACCTGGAAGCTTTGGATCTATGGGAAGCAGTGGAAGACGACTATGACATTCCTCTTCTCCCTAAAAATCCCACCGTAGCACAAATTCAAGCACAAAAGGAGAAGAAGACAAAGAAGTCCAAGGCAAAAGCTTGTTTGTTTGTTGTAGTTCCCTGTGCAATCTTCACTTGTATCATGTCTTTGAAAATGACAAAGGGGATTTGGGATTATCTCAATTCCGAGTATGAAAGAGATGAAAGAATTTGAGGGATGCAGGTGCTAAACTTAGTTCGTGACTTTGAATTACAAAAGGTGAAGGAGACAGAAACCATAAAGGAGTCTCTAACAGACTACTCAACATAGAAAATTGTGTCAAATTATTGGGTTCTTCTCTGGAAGATTCAAGGATTGTATAAAAAATTATTGTAACAGTACCTGAAAGATTTGAGGCTACCATCACCACCTTAGAAAACATGAAGGATCTGTCAAAGATTGCTTTGACAGGACTCTTAAGTGCTTTACAAGCACAAGAGCAGAGACGTGTAATGTGGAAAGAAGGAGACGTGTAATGTGGAAAGAAGGAGTAGTCGAAGGAGCTCTATCAGTCAAGCATCAAGATGATGAAAAGAATAGGTGGCCCAAGAATAAGAGGTTTCAAGCTACAAGTGGACAAAGCTTTGCACTTGAGAACGGAAACAAAGCTGAAAATAAAAGATTAGGAGTAAAAAAAGATTACCCTCTATGGCAACATTATGGCAAGAAAGGTCATCCTTCTTTCAAATGTTGGAGAAAACCAGATGCAAAGTGCAGCAAGTACAATCAAATGGGACATGAAGCTGTCATTTGCAAGAATAAAGATCAGCAGCAAGGAGATGAAGCACAATTGACAGATCAAGAAGCCGACTTTTCGTTGCAACTTGTTTCATGAGTTATGAAACAAGTAAAAGTGACTCATTGGTAGTGGTTACACTTATCATAAGGCACATGACAAGGAGTTGTTCAAGAAATTGAAGAGCATCGAGTCCAAGAAGTTCAGAATTGGGAATGGTGAATATATTGCAGTCAAAGGAAAGGGCACCATAGCCATTGCAAGTTGTTCAGGAACCAAGTTGATCATCGATGTTCTTTATGTACCATAAATTGATCAAAACTTGGTTAGTGTTGGTCAATTAATAGAAAAGGGATTCAAAGTGATGTTCATGGAGAAGGCCTGTGTGATAAAGGATGCTACGGGCCAAAAGATATTTGAAGTTAAGATGGCAGGGTGGAGTTTTTCACTCAATCCAATGCATGAGGAACAAATTGAAAGCACTATGAAGATTCAATCAGAAATTGAGATGGTTGAGCATGTAAAAGTTGATGCAGGGCTGTGGGAATTAGAACTGGAGTCAACCTTACATAAAACAACTGCAGAACTTTTAGAGTTGAAAGCTCGCCTTTGAGTATCAAAACAGAACTCTCAGCCATGTCGCGAATGAATGAAGAATTGAAAGATGAAATGGATAAGGCAATGGAGAGCCAATTTAATTCAGAGGTGAGGATGATAAAGGCTACTACAGAAGTCACATAATTGAAAGAAAACCTCTTGGATAAGGAGACACAACTGCAAAGCATTATGGATGAGAATGAACGGTTAAAATCGGAGCTCAAGAGAGATAGGGAGCACTAAGATAATTATGTTGCAGCTATATAGGATGCTAAGAGAGCAAAATATGCAAAACAAGAAGCACAGATGAGACTAGGTGTTGTCAATGGGGAGGCCGAAAAGAATAACAAGAAGATAACAAAGGTTTTGGAGCATCTTGAGGCTGCTCAGGTAGTGCAATCAAAGATGGAGGCCGAGCTGAGGAGACTTAGGGTGCAGTCATATCAATGGAGAACGGTAGTTGAAGCAGCTGCAACAGTTCTCACACGATGGAACAATGGCAGAATAGTTGAGAGGATGGGCTCTCATAAATCATACTACAATTCACTTCTCTCTGGGAAGCTGCTAACCTCCCCTTTCTCCGACGACTTGGATGATGATTCTCCCATGAGGAAGAATGACAATATGCTAAGGAAAATTTTAATGGATCTCAATCTGGAGTAGAAACAAAGTACTAAGTTTTTGTTGGCAACCAAGCAGGCATTTCCATTTCCCATAATCCTATGTTTCATAGGAAAAGTAAGCATTCCAGCATCAAGTTATTTTTTCTAAGAGAAGTGCAGAAAGAAGAATTTATGACTCTAGTTTACTGCAAATCTGAAGATTAGTTGGCAGATTTGCTTACAAAGTCACTTCTAATCAGCAAGTTTGAGTTACTAAGGCAGAAATTTGGTGTTTGCAGCTCCTGAAGCAAGAAGGAGTGTTGGAGTACATGCTTAGAACTGCTTATTGAGTCTAGGTTTAATTGAGTCAAGTATGTTCTTTAATCTTAGGAATTAGTTGCTATTTTTCTTGATTTTGTTTCTTGTTATTTTCTTGGCTGATTTTTAGGTCTTTTTCTTGGAAGTTTGTTATCAGCTCCAAATTTAAATATTGTAAGGCTACACAGAAGGTGTGTGGCTCTAATTTTCCTTTCAATCTACAACAATTCTCTTAAGTTTTCTCCTCTTTCTCACTTCAAGAAACCAACAATGAACACTCTTCCATTTTTAAAGATGATCACTACACATCTTTTATATGCTAAATTGATCTAAAATGAAGGACCTCCAAAAAATTTGACATGAAAAAATTTAAATTATTATGAAAGCTAAACTAAAATGAGTGCTCTTTCTAGCAATATTAAATTGGTAAAAAAACAAACCAGTTAGCTCCAACTTAAAACAAAATGCTATACTAAAATGCTTGTTATGTTTCGGCATGACACCTTCAATTTCAAGGGTTAACTAACTCCAAAATTATTTTTGGCCACCTCAATCTTCTTATGTCACCCATTTACCAACTCCAAGGCATCATGCTTTTATCCATATAAAGAAGACCAGCCCATACATTCTCAATAGCTTGTATGATTTTTTTTATTATTATATTTTATTTATTGCCTTCAAATATGTATTTTAGCCTTATCTCTACTGTGGGGGACTTACTTGGCAAACCTTAACATCCTTCATAACTTTCTTACATTGTTTCATCCTCTACCTTTAGGTCATATGATCTTTATATTAAGTGGTAAGGTCTACCTATTATTTCTTATTCACATATATGCTCTTCGCACATTATCTTGTCTCTCCTCTTCAGCTCTCGTTGATTGCACGTCCATGAAAAGGTTTACTTAACCATCTATAAGGGGTATCTCCATGTTCCTATAATTTCTTTTTTTTTTTAATATCGATTGTTCCATCAGGGGAAGGACTAACTTAACCATTCTCAGTTATCTCCATAAAATTATTGCATTGATTTTTTCATAGCCATTAGGTCATGCCTATTTCACCTCCATATGGAGGATTAACCTAACCATCCTCCATTATAATTATAACCTATTAATGCAACCTAATTCTTCACCTCGTGGGGAGTATTGTTTTAATGTTCTATCATAATTCATCATTAACTTGTAATAATTACACTAAAAATAAAGAAAAAATGGTAATTATTTATATTAATATCTTCTATAAATTCATAAAATGGTGATTCATTATAATTCTAAACTATTATTAATCGATAATTTTTCAACTTATATAAATTCTATAAGTTTTTTTTTTTAATTCTTTGTTCTACATATAAAAATCGTTTCATCTTCTTATTTGTTTACTTTATCATTTTATATGTGAGAAGTCGTTCATAGCTAAGGCAAATAATCCTGTTCTACAAACAAGTGGCAGCCTTCACTCTCTTTTGACTTGCTATTGTAAGGACAATTATAGCGCATTTGTGTGGGAGCTTGATATGATACTAAATGATAATTACTTCTTAACCATCTATGAAGATGAGAAGCAGAGATTAAACTCTGAGGAATATGATAAAGGGAAAACTTTAAGAATAAAGAACTTACATTGTTGATATATAAAAAGATGTAAGTCAACTTTAAGTGATGTGACCATTGATTGAAATAACCTTTAAAAGTCTCTTATGTCGTCGATATACTCTTAAAAATAACTGAGGAACTAAATGTTCTCTTAAAATCATTCAAATCAAATTCAGGTTGATTTGACTAATTAGGTGAAGTCCACAACATGGACAAACGAGGTTGAAATAGTCTATTGATTAAGAATCAACCCAAGTTTAAAAGAATGTTAAGAACTCACCTATTTATTTATCTCCAAAGGCCAAGTAGATTGATCTACCTAAGTAGCTCAGTATGATTATTTGCAATTTATGATTAAAAAAAAGTGATTTTGAACAATACATATTTCAAAATCTGAAGAATGCATCTAAAACACTCAAAAGCTAAAGGTGTGATATCTTTATGTTATGAAAAATCTTTATTATATTTTATTTATTAATTGATGTATTTGTCTTGAATATAATATTTACTATATAGTTGTACTTTTGTCTCACCCATAAATACAGGTTCAAAGGGCAACCATAGGGAAAAATAATTAATTTTCTTGAATTCTTAACTTTATGGTAATAGAAAAACTCATCAAAATTTTGTCCTAATTTTTTATCTTTTGTTTTTGTAGCAAATGTTGTTGGTATGGTAGAGATGCAGCTCCCAGACAAATTTGATCCAACAACTCCATATTAACAAATCTAATATCTCTCATCATGTGATGTCAAGTGATAGCCGAATTAAAAAGCACCAGATACATTAATTCTTGAAGGAGAAGCAAAAAAATAAAGAATTCTGAGTGTAAGCTAACTTTGTAGATAAATAATTTTACAATTTCTGTTAGTATTCTAAACTTGAATCCCTTCTATATAACTTATTGGAAAATGATGAGTCATAAATGATAAAGTTTGTGAGGCTGAAACTGGGGAGAAAATATTATATACTTTGTAAATATGTGAGTACAATGGTGGATGGAAAGACTATGTCACATCTAAACAACATTCATTTCTAGCTATTGAGCCTCACATCTTTACACAAAATCATTCTTGAAATAAAAAAATAAACAATCTTTCACAAACAAGGCCTTGTATTGTAGTCTCATTTATAGCTTTAGTGTAAAGCAACACTGATTCTTGTGACCTCCCTCTAAAACAAAAGAGAAGCCACGCTGACTTTTCCATAAAGAAAAGACTTACAGGTTTCAAGGCCAATGAGCCCAAAAGATAACTCATAGGTGTAAAGCCTTGTCACATTCAACTCTCTCTCTCTCTCTCTCTCTCTCTCTCTCTCTCTCTCTCTCTCTCTCTGTATATATATACACATTTCTCTGTTCATCAGAATGCAGTTAACGGACTAGAAGTGGCCATGGGAAGGTCTCCTCACTGTGATAATACTAGCATCAAGAAAGGACCTTGGACACCCGAGGAGGATATTCTTCTTTTCTCCTACATTCAGCAACATGGTCCAGGAAAATGGAGATCTGTGCCCATTAATGCAGGTAAACAAATCAATCCATTTCTTTCCGTGAGGAACTCTTTCTGTAACTTAAAGATTACTGCCGGGGTATAGAATGAGAAAATTAGTATTTCATGATCGTAGATGGGTAACTTATTGTAGGTTTGAAGAGATGCA
Organism: Phalaenopsis aphrodite; assembly: GCA_003013225.1. NCBI lineage: Eukaryota > Viridiplantae > Streptophyta > Magnoliopsida > Asparagales > Orchidaceae > Phalaenopsis > Phalaenopsis aphrodite. The sequence continues at coordinate 360,823 of NEWO01000044.1, read as the reverse complement.
GTAAGAGCTGCAGATTAAGGTGGACTAACTACCTGAGGCCGGGAATCAAACGCGGGAGCTTCACCCCACAGGAAGAAGGAATCATTGTCCAGCTTCAAGCTTTGATTGGCAACAGGTTCATTAACAATAAAAACTCTCTTTTGATTCCTCACAATAATCAACAAATAAACGAATGATATGATGTCAGAGTTTAGTCCTATTCTTTCTATAATTTTTTTTTTTAAAAAAAAAGAGCCAAAAACTTGAAGCCTCTACTATAAATACCAATAATCAACATACGTTTATAATCAGTGTACAAACAAGTAAGAAATTGACCGAGAGGAAATTTATTCAAAATATGCTGTGAAACATTAGGGGCTCGTTTCATAGAGCCTTTTAATAAGATTTATAAAAGGACTGTTTAATTTTTGAACTTATGGTCTTAAATTTAGTCTTAAACTAGGATAAATTTAGCAGATTGTTTATTTGCAGATTTATTAGATCTTATAAGTGCTAAATTCTTTTTTGCAGCCAAACACCTCCTTAAATGAGGATTGCTTTTTGGCCCATGAATTTGCATTTGGGTAGTTGTATTACAGTAACGGATTTGCACGCATTCTAACGCAAAATTAGATGTTAAAACACTTTCATACAGGATTAAAGATTTTTAGAATTTGTTTAGACATTGAAGTGAGAAAGTGAAAGATCCAAAGATGAAAAGGTTAAGTAAGGAGTTTCCAATTATAAAGAGAAATATTATTAAAGTTATATAATGTTAATGATATAATATTTTTAATAAACATGACAAATAAGTGATTATGTACATTATAAAAAAAAATTAAAAAAATTATATTTTGGCGTCATTCATCCATTATTAGATCAAATCTGTAAAATGACTTCTGATTTAAGGGTTGTGCAATTCAAAAATCAGTTTTAACAAGTTGATTATGATTCCAAATAAATTTGATATTTCAATCGAATTGGATCAATTTGAGGACTATAATTCACGCTCCAATTGGATCCAATTTTAACCAACTTGTATGGAACATTATAAGAGAATTTTTCCTCTGTTCTTACATTAATTGTTTTTTCCCATTTTACATTATTTAAAATTAAATTCTCATTAAAAGCAACTCCGGACGTGATCTTGTGTTTCTATGTATTTACATCTCTAAAACAGAAACATTACATTTTACATACCACTTTTTTAACTATTAAAGTATTGAATGCACCATTTCATATATTAGATAGACATATATCTATAAAAATTGAAATTTAGATGTTAGATCCTTAAATAGATAGGAATCGAGTGCCATGCATGTAAATCTTTCATAAACATAAATCAAAGACTAACTTTTATTCTTCTTTTTAGACACAAACTTATGTTAAAAATATGATAAACTGTTTTTTACATAAACATCCAGGTGGGCTGCAATTGCCTCCTACCTTCCTCAGAGAACAGACAATGATATAAAGAACTACTGGAACACCCACCTCAAAAAGAAACTCAACAATGGCGGCGCCACCATCACTTTTGGCCACCTGAACTCACCAAACGACCATCCTTCCTACTTTCACAGTCCCCTAATCAGCATCGAAACACCCACATCGAACCCAAAGGACTCCTCTTCTTCCTACGCTCCAAGCGAAGACAACATCTCAAGACTCCTCCATGGGTGGATTCAGTCCTCATCACAACCAGAAGTTGATCATGGCAGCAGAGTCTTTAACGACAACAAAAAAAATGACAGCTTGATCAATTATATCGGTGTTGAATCCGTGGGTTCGCCGGAGAGCCTTGCTTGGCCTGAAGAGAGGGCGGCGGTGGGTAGACGGAGCTCTTCTCTGAACTACTTGGAGAAGTGGCTGCTAGATGATCCAGCTGATGGTTATGTAGAGCCTCCACTGACCTTCTGCAGATTTAATTAAATGATGATTTAATCTTGTTTCTTAAAATGGAGCTATTTGTCTTCAATCAAAATAAAATACGTAAATTATATTGATATAGAATTCATTAAGGAGCCCTTTGAGGCCGCTTTTAGTTTTGTGAACTGAAGTGGCACATTGAGTTACCATTTAGTGTTTGATATGTCTCATAAGGATTAAATAAATCATTTTGAATGCTGTTTCTGCTGGAAAATTATTAAAGATGTAGAATTTTATTGCTAAAATTCGTTGGGTCCTTTTCAGCCTACATAACAACACAACGTCATGATTATGTCTATTTATAAGCATGAGATACTAAATCTAGAAAATTTCTAAACTCATTTTTTTTATAAAGCATACTCTACATTCTTCCAAATTAAATATTGTAGAGTATTCTAGTTTAAAACAAATATGCAAGAATTTCTACATTAAGACTAGATAGAACATTTAGAATATTGGAGTAATAAGCATCAATCTTATCACTCATCTTTGATAAGTGTCATAGTGTCATAGTTCAAACTCCTCCTATGGTCATTGCCACCACTAAAGTAACGTTGTCTGGCCATCACCATCATCTTTGAACCACAGTTGCCCAATCGCTGACAACCGTGATAAGGACAACTGGATCTAACCTTCATAAAGTATCCAAAAAGAGTCTAAATGACTCGATTATAAATTTACGGAATATTTATTTTTGGATCAGACCAACAACATCATTCAAAAATAGAGAGACAATTGATATGTTATCAGTATATTTCTGCATTCTACATAAATCTTGAGGCATTTTTTAACAAAAAAAGCACTCCAAATTTAAATTAAGAATCATTCGAGGCCCTGATTTTAGCGAGTTTATAGTTAAACTGATCATCTCGACAAGAGGAACTTAATAATACTAAATTGGTCTGGTTCAAGTTCAATCAAGTTCAGATCAAGCCATTAAAACACTTTTTGACGTTTCAGGTCTTCAATTGGATGGTTAAATTAACTTCAAATTTAATATATTTATATTGAAATAAAAAATCTCAATGCGAGAAATCCAACAAACCAAAGCTCTTTTATTTTTAGGTCATTAAAAATCCTTTTGTCAAAGGGGATCAATATGGTTGTCCAATCATGTAGTTGTAGAATTTAACATCCATATGACCGAATATATCACTCTTTTGTAGCTTATAAATAGATCCACTCTCTTCACTTGGAAGAGAAGTGGAAGGATTCTATTTTTAGTGTTGTTTTTTAATTAATGATCCGACGATAACTTCCAGCCTCTATAACTACCGATCATTGTCCACCTGTCGTCGTCAACCACCTTTGGCAGCCCATGCTCTTCGCTATCGGCAAATTGTACAATATAATGATGAATTTTGAAGACAGTGTTAGAGGGAACATCATATTTAAAATTATGTGATAACTCCTAGTGATAATTGATTACAAAAATTGTACAAAATATGATAAAATTCTTCGAACTTCTGGAGCTTTATGTACATCGTATGCAGACAAACATTATATTTGGTGTGATGTTGTAACCCTATTCTCCTGGCTGTGAGAAAAAACGGTGCACTCTTTGAAATTACATAATTATAGTGGAATGCATAGTCTGGGTTAGACCCTACGATTTTTTTTCCTTTTAAGTTTTTCAATGTAAAAAATTTTGGTGTCTCCTACAACTTTCAAATTATCTGATTGTATGTTGGATCATTATACAATACTAAGTCGTTAAACTATCATCTATCATCTCGAAGCTTCTAGTTCACAATATTTCTTTTACTAATTTTTCACCTAAAAGTTTATGTTTTTATTTATTTTCATTTATGTAATTATTTGTGGATCATTATTCAAGGTGAAGATATTAGGTTGCTTTGCATACATAAGACGTACATAGAGCTGCGTACGTCTGTAACCTGCAAACAGGTTACAGGAAGAATTTTAAAAGGTTATAACCGCGTTATATCTCTTGTAACATCCCTGTAACTCACATGTACATTCTAGTAACTTTTGCGCTTCTGTCTTCATATACAGGTAGGTTACAAGGAGATTACAGTGGGTATAACACGATTATAATCTCCTAAAATCCTCCCTGTAACATGTTTGCAAGTTACAGACATACACAGCTCTGCGTACGTCTTATGTACGCAAATTTTTTCCCCACTTCTCTCCTTGAAGACACAATTCTGACATGCATCAATAATCATCAAACTTTATTTTATCAAAACTTTCAAAAATACTTATAAGTATATTATTTTGAATAAAAGCCATTATCAATGCAATATTAATGTTTTATGTTGAAAATTGTTTACTCAATTTAATAGTAAGAAAATTTGCTCTAAATATGTCCAACTCAAGTAAAACTACATGTTAGTAAAATATATATAAGAAAATAGATACAATTCGCATACTCTTTTCTTGATTTAAGTACTTTCAATCTCATGGCTTATGATTCGTGATTTAAATAAATTAAAAAAAAAAACAAACAGATGGGCTGGATTATGGTGCCAATTAGAGTTAGCGGATTGGGATCGACACCGAACCAAATTCGGCCTAGATATTATACTGCTTGATAATCCGAACCTAAATCTAACCCGACTTCTATCAATCAACCTGAACTCAACCCATATAACCCGTTTAATATAAAAAAAATCTCATATTTGGGTTAAAATTAGGTCAATTTTGGGACAATTTAGAGCATATTTTGATTTGACGGGCCAATTTCTTGTGAGTCCATGAGTTGATGTCCAATGTGGAATTAGGGCTGTCAATTTGGCTCGTTGTTTTTGAACAGTTCGTGTTAAGCCTAACGAGCCGAACACAAACAAATTTTTAAGCTCAAAATGTAAACAAGTCGAACATGAACAACAGTTTGTTCACTCGTGTTCGGCTCGAAATGACTCGAAAAAAAAAAATTATATAACTTTTTATATAACAATAAATTATATATATAGTATTTATGTAATAATCTATTATATATATTTATATCTAAGTTTAAAACTTAACACCTTATGTGATAATGTGGTTAATGTCTTCTTTGGTATAGATTTGATCCAGGTTCGAATCTCACACTTTACATCTATTTTTCTCAATTTTAGTTTAACGAGCCAATTCGAGCCGAACACGAACACGAATATTTAAATCGAGCCGAACACGAACACACTGTTCACGAGCCGATTTCGAACACAAACTATTTCTAATGTGCCAAACATGAGCCACGTTTACAGCCCTAATTGGAATTCGAGTTTCAGATCAAGTTTTGATACCCCAGGCATAGATTTCGGATTAAGTTGCAGCAGGTCTCAACAGAAGCTGAACCTGAGCACAAAGTTTCAGCAACTTCAAAACGCCATGGGTCAACAGCAACAGCAGGCTTGGTAAAACATGGAACAGGAACAGGAACAGGGATCCAATTCCGTTGAGGACTACGTTGTGGGCTCGCTGCCAACTCTAATCTATATTCCCAACTTCATTACTGAAGCAGAGCAATCCGAGCTTCTTCACCACGTTTGTTTTCTTTCTCTCTGTTTGTTTAATGGATATATCAAATAACCAACGCCGATTGGTTCTCCAGATTTACGAAGTTTCCTCAACAAGATGGAAGAATCTGAAGAAACGCAGACTACAGAATTGGGGTGCTTGCTCGTTTTCTTTCATGTTTTATTTTATTTTTTTGGATTTGAAATATTTTAATCGAAATAAAAGGTGAGATTTTGATCGTCGAATCTTTGCAGGAGGGGTCGTGCACGAGAAGGGGCTTTTACCACAAGAATGTGAGTATCACTAACCACATTCTTTTTATGTGACTTTGATTTCTGATTTGATGAGCTCTGTTATGTACTATCGCTGAGACGCTTTTGTATTGATATGGTGTTGTTGTGTGGAAATGTCTATGCACATTAGGTGTTTGTGAAATTGCTTCGTTATGTCAATACTTCTTTTTTTCCTTCTGCTATATGAGTGTGTATTTCTTGGGGCAATTTTTTTTTTTAATTATTATTTTTTTATTTTGATGTTTTGCTAAAATTGATGAATTTTAGATTAACTTTTTCAAATAGTGCCTTTTTTCTCACGTGGGCTTTATTGCGTACCTTAAGTGTTCATTTGGTTACTAGTAGTTTAAAAAAATGCCTTGAAAAATAATGAAGTTTCTCAAATCCATTATTTGGTTGAAACTAGTGAGAAATCAACATTGATTTCAATTATCACATTTTTTTTAAACTCTCACAAAATTTAGGATTTCCACACTCAAAATGATTGAAAATGAAATCATTGTTTCCTAAACATGTTTTTTTTATATATATTTTTACTCAAGCAATCAAAGAGCCTTAATTATGTGTAATGAGATGTTTTTGAACATCTTGAGTTAATTCGGGCATAGATCTTGAGCCTCTAGTATATGTTGCCGCTTACTAATAGTGATTTTGATGATGGAAGGTTTTAGTGTATTTCATGGTCATCTAATATTTGTCAGATTAATGCTTCTCACACCAAAAATTTCAGCATTAGGTCCACAACGTAAATGTGGTATTCCATATGATAGATCTGGCGCATAGAGTAGGGATGATTGCTGAATTGCTTATTATGCAAACTATGATTTCTTGTTGATCTAACGTTGGGAAAATGGTTCGATCTATCTAAAAGTGAAATTTAGAAACAGTTATTTTAGACATAAGTATATGGATACTTTTTGACTTTTGAGCTTTGAACACGTGGTTTCAAAAGAATTACATGAATGAGCTCATGTATATTCCATGTCAAAACGATTTGACAGCTTATTGTGGGGCTACTGGATTATTAGAAACACAGTTCTCAATGAAGAAATTTCTGAGAATATTTAGCTTATTGTTTTGCAAAAGATGGGATGGAAAAGAAGTGTGCTAGCCAAAAATCTTCTTCTTTTTATTAACTGTACACAGTTTATGGTGTACGAAGCATGCCAAAAATTTTTGTGCGGATTGCCTTTATTTTTAAATTATTTCACTAACAACCAATTGGTCTTTAAAAAAAATTGTATTTCATAAATCAGTCTTTCTTTATGAGGTTGATCTGAATTTGATGATTTCTTCTGAGAATGATAGAACTTGGAAATGATGGCTGCCGCTGATTTAGGCAATCAATTTCCAGCATTTGCATCAATGTCTATCTCTATTAGGTTTGTTTATTTGAAGCTTAGATTTTTATTTTTAGGGGATATCAAATACATGGCACTTGAAACATAAGCCAGAGGCAACACCTATTTTCAAAGTTTGATCATTTGAAGCACTAATCTGACCATTTTCAAGGGCTATAACATACAATGGCAACCATTTCTCATCTATCTCAAGGTCTCCCTTTTGAAGTGTCAAACCAAAAAGAAGCTTCCTGTGTTCTCAACATCGTCACATATTTTGTAAAATCTTTGCTTTCATCTCATAATTTTTACACTCTTTTTTTTTCCATTAACTTTCTCTATTGCCGTTTATTTGCTACTTTTTTTTGGGATTATTTACCCATTCTCTCTCTCATTCATCCAAATGCAACACCTATTTTTTACTAGTTTTCTCTATTTTAACAGTGAACCATACTTATAACTTGATGATTATAATTTTATATTTGCATCATTCATTCTTTACTTGCAACTTGAGTTTATTTTCAGCTTATTCCATACTCATTTTTATAATAATATTATTTCAAGATTAATAGATATTGTGTGACTAACTTCATGTTAACGGGATCACATTTTGATGTGTTAAGGAAACTAATTGAAAATAGCAAAAAGCTTTATTATGTTGAACATAAAAAAATTCTTCTTTTTCATTTTTCTTTAATATGTATTATCAGTATGTTATTTTGATATTTTAAACATATAAAATTAAAATAATGAAGCTTGCACTTTGTGCTTTTGAAGCATAATCTCTTTTTGAAACATTGATACATGGTAGAATTTCGTACCATCTATATAATTAGATCTCTTTGTTGAATTGAGTGATGTTGTCACTGTTTTGTAGAGAATAGAAGTGTATATGTAAACTATTAAAACTCTTTTTTGTAAGCCAGATGTTGACCCATCAAATCTTTGATAACTTGATATAACAACAACAACAAGCCTTTATCCCACTACATGGGATTTGTTAAATGAATCAGTTTGTAGTTTGATAATTTAATATAGATAAAAAAAATTCTACGGACATTTAATTGGGTTTCCACATGCTAAATGAACCATTGAAAGAGACTATTCTTTGTTATATGATATACTATATTATGATTTGTTGGCTCGCAGTTGATTCGGGAATTAAATCTGAATATTTATTTAAAGTGCTTCACGTTTTGACTACTATAACAACAATTGTGCTTTTCACCTCACATTGGCTTTGTTTTTTTGTAGTGCCTCCTTGGCTTAAAAAGATAACGAAGAGAATTTACGAAAAAACGTCATTATTTCCCTCAGATATCAACCATGTTCTAATAAATGAATATTTGCCCGATCAGGGCATAATGGTCAGTATATTAAGTGTTAGTAAAATTTCTGATTGCTCACCTTTTTTTTTTTTTTTTTGTCTCAAAAGTGTGCTTCTGCTACATATATAGCCACACCAGGACGGTCCAGCCTACTTTCCCGTGGCTTCAATCTTGTCCCTGCAATCACCTGTTGTGATTGATTTCACCCCACACCCAAAATGGAGAAAGTTTGGTGAGGAGAGATTAAAGTCTGAAAATCTGAGTAACTTAGAAGAACAAATATCTGAAGTTGTGAAGGAGGATCAGTTAAATGAATCAGTTTGTAGTTTGAAAGATGATCAATGTTCTCTTCTGTTGATGCCTTGCAGCCTGTTGCTATTTAAAGATCAGGCTTACTCAGGTAAATATTGTTGTTTCTCGATCATATTTTGAATTTTTTGCTCGAATTTTTTATTTGAATATTTAGTGTTCCTTATTTCAGATTTCCTTCACGGTATAAAGGATTCCACGGTGCACAGTCTAAGCAAGGTAAGAATTTCACGTACAAATGCTGTAGATTAAGAAAGATGTAGCATTTGTCTTTCAAAGTTGGAGATTTTTTATGAAATGTAAATTTCTTTTTATGTTTTTCTCTTTGATTTTTCCTTTATTTTGTTTACTTAGGTTATAAATGTTTCTGAGTGTATGAAATTAGAAGACTGGAAGGAATGTCATCCTACTACCAATGGAAAAACTCAAGAACATTGCTTTAATCGAACTTCAACAAGGGTTTCATTGACATGTCGGCTGGTGCCAAAAGTTTGCAAGAATCTGTTCAAGTTCTGATGTTCAATACAACATTTGGATTGAACAACTTTTTATTTTTCTGAACAATTAAAATATTTATTGCATTGTCTGAGGTTTTGCTTAGATAGAAGAGAACGAAATGAACTTTAAAATCAGGCAATTTGGAGTTTCATTAGGAATGTGAGGCTATCTATTTTAGATTTCTCCATTTTCTTGCCACTCCAGTGTAGTGGATCTAGATTGTAGGTTGAGCTATTGTAATATTCTTCGTTAATAACTGGAATGAGAAGAACGCTTTAAAACTGCTATATTTTAAACTTACTAAAATGCAGTTTATGGATACAAAATATCCTTGATCATGAAATGCAGTGCTTTTCTCATTTTAGTTTTTTTATTATTATTATTTATTATTTTTTTTATTTTTTTTTTATTTTTTTTTTCCTTCCTGTAAATGTGGTGTTTTGTCTTAATTCCAATTGGATGCATGCTTTTTCAAAAAAAATCCAATTTTAGGATCCATTTAGGTTAACTTTTTTATAATATTTGGATATGGCTATAAATTAAGATCTATTTTTGTAAGTTGAAAGATTACATAATATTGCAACAGCTTTCATTTTTTCTTTATATATATATATATATATTTTCCTTACAGTATCGCAATTAATTTTATAGCTGATTGTAGCTGTTCCAAATAGACCATTTAAAAAAACCTTTTTTTAATGTCGCTTTGGCATTCTTTGAGCCACCCTTTTCCCAATTATATGTAGGCTCTTAGGATCACAATCTTGTTAGTAGTAATTAATTTATTGTTATGTAAATATAGAGATTTTGGTGTTAGATATGTAAATGCATAAGAATCCTGTTGTTTGTATGTAAATGCCCCTTTCTGGTATTTCTGATATCTAGAATACCATGTATCATCCAATGGAGTTCTAGGAATGTATATGTAGGATTCTAATAGTTCAATTTCAATGATCAATTGGAACTTATAACTATAAGGCATTATAGCTTCCAGCGAAATAGCTTGATTTTAAAACAAATCTCTTTGCAAACATATGAGGCATGATAGGTAGTCCCGCTTGAAGCAGTTGTGGCCCTCATCTCTAAGCAGTCGATGATCAATGAGGGAGGTTCTTATCAATGTTGGACTTAATAAACTGAAGGGAAAGCACTTGTAATCTAATTGAAGGTAGTAGTGTTGAATTGGGTGGTTTTTGAATAAAGCTAATATTGTAAATATCATATTTTTTAGATTGTTATACAATTACTTCACATAATGTTTATAATTTTTTCTTAGGTCTTATATTTTATATTCAAGATTGGCATAGATTAATTTAGTGTTGAACACTGTCATTCCTCTTTGTCCTATAAGGTCATTGATCACTTAAGGATGTTAACAATTAGGACAGCGGGATTTTTTTGTCATGTTTATTTGTAATTTTATGATGTATTGTTTGAATTAATTTATTTGATTTGAGATTAGCAGATGCTTAGCTAATTGTATTAGAATTATTTGAGTTTGTGTGAGCAGTTGGTTTGGGCTAAATACCATTGTAATGACTATTGGTTGAACTAGATGTTGTGGAGCTTATTTGATTGCTCGCATTTTTCCATGTAAGTATATGCTTTTTTTTGTGTTATAATTATTTGGGGAGACTAAGCATGTGATTGGTTTTTCTATGTAAAGGGACTTACCTGTGCCTCTGAAGGAAGCACGATAGGATCGTCTAGGACATCTTCAATCACACCGATGTTCACTTTATGCAAATGAACTGAAGGGCATCAACATATATATTATATATTATATCTTTACCTTTATGCCCTCAAATGTATTTACTAGTTTGCCACTCCAGGGTTTATAAAAACCAACTTAATGTAACTGTTAAATGTGAATGAAAATCAATTTTTCCTTCTATTTATTTCTCTCCTCTGCCTCCTATTAAGAATTTCTCATGGTATCAGAGCATTAGCTTTAAAGCTTCAAGATCCTTGAATTCTCCACCTCCAACGCTTTACGAAGCTTCTCAGCAGCCAATCAGCATGCTGAACAAGATGAAGGAAATCAATATTCCAGTAGCGTTAAAATTTTTTATTACAAACATCAAGAATGCTGTTACTCAACCCCTCACCTATGAAAACTACGCTATACGTGAGGTACAAATCAGGAAAATCTTTCTTGTTAATAGGTTTGAATCTTTTTAGAACCCAGCATTTCAGCCCCTTCACAACCTTCTCAAAAATCCCCCCCAATCTAACCACCAGTCAAGATTAGCAGCTGTGGAATTGGTAGATCAGAATGTAAATGTAGTTATGTTTTCCACCAAATCAGCATCGGTTCTGTCATATGTTCTTCATCTCAACAACACCTCTGACATATGGCCCACTCTTGAATGTAAAATTCAAGCTACCAATAGATCTTGGGTTATACAGCTCAAAAAAGAGTTGCACAACCTCAAAATGGGCAACAACATGGCGTAATACCTCACAATTATCACGACCATGGTTGAAAAAATAGTTGTAGTCGGATCTACCATTGATAAAGAAGATATTATCTTATACACACTCAATGGTTTATCCGCTACCTATCAATGGCTTAAAGGTGCAATTCGCACTCAATTACAACCACTATCTCCAAGGAATTCTACTCCTACTGCATAAAGGAAAAGGTAATCTTATCAATGAAAACCTCTAGAATTTGCCTCAACAAGCCTTATTCCACTATAAAACAAAAAATTACAATACAAGAGCCATTCTAAACCTTCTTTCAATACAAAGAATTCTGTCTCTACCAACAACAACAAAAACAAAAACCTTCCAATTTGTCAAATTTGCCATAAGAAACATCATACTGCTGATCTATGCTAGCATCGCATGAATCAACAATACAAGCCTTCCATGACCCATCAAGTTTCTGCATTAACCTCTATTCTTGGTTCAAAGGAACAAGAAGGGGTTCTTGATGCACGAGCTACGGTGCATCTCATGCCTTACAGTGAAAACTTGCACAACCCAAGCTCCTAACACGGGACAAGACAAGATTGCCGTGGGAAATGGCCAAACAGCTGAAATATCCTGGGTCATTACCCACATCAGTTCGTAAGCTCATACTTCAATCTCACCATTGTTTATTTTCTGCGAATGAACTGAAAGGCATCAAGAAAACATATATATTATACATTGTATTTTTACCTTTGTGCCCTTAAATGTATTTACTAGTTTGCCACTCCAAGGGTTATAAACCCTGGCTTAATGTAACTGCTAGATGCGAATGAAATTCTATTGTTCTCTCTGTTTTATTTCTCTCCTCTGTCTTCTATTAAGAATTTCTCACTATGTGACACCCCTTTCATCTTTTGGTCTTAGATTTTGTTATGACTGTTAGCTAAATCAAAATTTTAATTTTGGAAATTCTCTCTCTCGCAATCTCTTATTTTGTATATATATGTGATGTGGTCAGGTAGAACCTCATTTATTTATATGTTGGTTAGTGAATGAATGGATGTGCAAAGTGAGACTTTGTGTAAACCTCACGTCATGTTTATTGGGTATGATGATTATCATTCTATGCTTGCAATATGCTTTTGTTGAGATGTTAAAAATACGTAGTTGTTGTCTGGTAGATTTTAAACCTCGCCTTAGTTGCTCTTCTTGATAATTTAGTGCCTATGGATTCTTATACTTAAATGGCTTGTGTAATGGTTTATTTGAATTTTGACATTGTCGACATAGTTTACATATTGTACGCCAAAACTTTAGGAGGGAACAATTGTAAAAAATCATTTTAATCCAATGTTGGCATATGATATATACTTTAAATCATAGGCTTGATTGTAGAATTTATTTTATATAATTGATTAGTGGTTTATTTGAATTTTTAAAATGAATTTCTTTAGGTGGGAACAATTGTAAAAATACATTTTAATCCAGCCCATTCAAATTAGGGTGGTTCAATTGAACCATCTTGACCTAGTTTTTTTTTTTTTTTTTTCAAGCCTTCTCCCATCTTTATTAATCCTAAAGTAAGAATTAGAGCACAAAACAAATTGAGAGAGGAACGAGACCATGCAACGAGGGAGGTACATATGGGATGGAGGGGGGGAGGGTCTAGGCATATGTGAGCACAGAAACAAGTGCAATTATGCTTGACCAAGTGTGGTCGAGCACTGGGGGCTTATGCTTGAGCAACATGAGTAGGAAATATTGAACATTGGGAGCAAAAAAAAGTTTGATTATAGATTGCTAAGGGCTTGGAAAGAAAACGAGCACGTGATAATTTGGTGATTTGCAAAGGAATAAGAAGGATTAGAATTTCTCATAGATTGTTTTCCTCTACATTTATACAAGGTATAACCAAAAATAATTGCAAGGTGATCAAATTTTCAAAGATTAGTGCCTACACATTTTTTGTTCAATAGTATCATAATAAGTCAATTATAAATATGTGAAAAACAATGATGCCTAATGTATAAATATAAAATGCTTATAAGTGGATATTTTTTTTATTTGAACATATTGATTATAAGTATACATGGAAACTCCATGAACCCTACATTATAATAAGCACTACTAAAAAATATAAAAAAAAAATCAACAGTGAAAATCTTATATTTCATACAATGTTTACAACTATTATATTTTAACATCATATTGTCATTCTTGTCTCTGTAATTACACATTTATGCCTAATGCTTATTATTTCTCTTATTGAGTTTAATTCTCACAAAGTGATGCTCCTTATCATATAATTTTCAAATGAATAGCTGTGCATCTAGAGGAACTTCTAGGCACTTCAGGTTCATCATTGTAAGATAATTAAGCTTGCTAGGTATATAATTGATTCAATGGATTTTGAAATAGATGAATTTTCTATGTATTACTACTAGATTTACATGCATTAGTGATCTTCATTGAGTGCTAAATCCTGACTATTAAAAGATTTGTAGAAAATATATAATAATAAAATGATTAATTTTGGTACATCTTGATTTTAAACATTCAATTATTTTGGTTCATCAAGAGAGTATAAGAATTCAATATTTTTTATATCATTGAGACAACAGAAACAGTTAAAATTCAATGCAACTATCAAAACAAATGAAATCAAAACTCCCCGAAACAAAAACAAAAAATCAAAGTCGAGCATTAAAGCCATGACTGTAATGATGTTAACAAGAGCATCAGATTTTAATTATAATTTTAAAGATTGAGTTTGAATTAACTTTAAGGCAATTGTACATATATGATTACCTACCTAGTCACAGCATGCGTACTTGATGAAACATACAGCAAAAAATAAAGCAATAGATATATTGTTGTAGCTTTCAGTCAATTCAACTTCAGCTTAAAGCCACACAATAGTCATCAAACTTCTGCCCAAATCTTGAGGAGATCAAAACTAAAAAGGGAATTTTACATGCATAACACAATTCTTATGCATTCACATATCTAATACCTAATTTGGGGGGTCATAAACATGTGCATGAGAAGCATTTCATTTTTATAAAGTAAATCAAAATTATACTTTTGATGTACTAAAGATTTGAGCGCTATGCATGTAACAAAAAATGGAAGTTTTTAGGTTTATGTGGTTTGTATGAAAATGTCCCAATTAGATACTTTGAGCCCATAGCACTTTTTGGTGCATTTGCAAGATGCAACTATATCAGTTACAATGCAGTGAAAAAGTACCTCGTGATGCAAAAATCTATAGTTTCTGTCATGCCAAAAGCTTATGCCAACAAACTTAAGTTTCAACAAATCCGAAGATTCGGTATAATAATACTATTTATTTTTGTGGGACAAGTCCATTTACAAAAAAGCAACAAAGAGTGAAGGCTGAAACCAAAAGGTTAAGTAAATAAGAGAAACAAAATTAATAATAACATTGCAAGCATTTGAACCATATAATATAACATGCAACCAAAAATGGTAGCAGTGTAACAAACATCCATGGCGAATAGAAGGAAAGCTTAGCAATTGTAGCCTGGATCATGTCCCACAGTTTGTTTCTCCTCAGGGCCTGAATTACAGAGGAGAAGAGCTTCTGGATTTTTGCATATTATTGTCATCCTGGGAAGATTTACGAGTAAATCCGGAGGACATTGCTGAATAGCTTGAAGAAGAAACCAACTGCGCTAGAGCAGGTACAGCACCACCTGCGTATGCATGCGGAAAAAGTTGTGAAGATGAGTTGAGTCAATAGAATCAAAATCTAAGGAAGCCAAAAGTACAGCCTTGTTAATTCTCTTGTGGTCAATGAGCTGTCATTGTAAAGTTGATGATTTAAATGATATTTGAATTTTTTGTCGACTCTATTTAGGGTCTCAAAATAGGATCTGTTTGAGACGGCTGCAGCATCTTATAAATGAGGCTGTAGAGTTGCAGTAGAGAAATCAACTTTTTTTAACAAAGATTTACATACATACCACTCAATGTAGTCTACTAAATGTTAATAAATGATTCCAGAATGTTCAAGAAAACAAGGCTACGTGCATTGATAAAAAAAAAGGATACTTGACAAATCATGCCATGCTTTGGTAGAAAAAACTAAAAAAAGATATTATACCTGCTAGTCCAGCACAAGCAGAAGAGAATACTATCACCGGTGGAGCCTGCACAAAGGAAGTAACGCAAATTTAAGTTATAAGCCACAGCAGAATTGTATTGATAGGAATGTACCATATTATAAAATATTATTCTATATTACCTTTTCCTCTCAAATTACTTTAAAATATAGACCAACTTTAAACTATCTAGCTCATTGTACATACATGAAAGTAAAAATGCCGTAAATATGTCTACACCAGAATTTAGGAGTTTTTCCTTTCACCATAAAAAATGCGCTTAGGATCACATGTGAATTACAGCCAAGGAGAAGCATAGTCACAGCAAAAAGAATTACCTTTAAAGACATAATTACTAAACCACACTATACAGAAAAAATTAACCATCTTCCAAAGGATGTGCTGAAACACAAATAATGAAATTTTTAATAATAAACATCAATCTAAGCCATTTACGTTTTAAAATGGTGATCTCCACCATAATCAATTTGATCAGTGATAGAGTGACTAGATCTAACATTTCCGAGGCCCTCCTAAATTATAAAATCATGATAAATTGTGCATAAGACAATTTTTCATTAGCCATCATAGATAACTTGCAAAATCTTCACTTTTTATAATGTGAAAACATTCATGTTGATGTCCTCAAACCAAAAACTGTATTAAAATTGAGAGCGCTAGTCTAAGATCAAATCATGAGTATGCATCACAGAAAAGCTTTATGCCTTTGTCAAACCCTTCAAACAATGTGCTAAAAAAAAAGAAAAAAAAAAGCCATATACTACAATAAATGTAAATCCACGCCCCTCCCACTTTTCTATGTGCATAACAAACAAAATGCAATCACACAACCTATAGACAACTTCTAACAAAATACACTTTATAGCAATGGTTGAAGAGCAAAGGGGAGATTTGTTGTTGTTGCGAGAACTAAATACACCAGTTGATGTGGTATATATATAAATTAAATAGGAGAACGATCAACGAAGTGAAAAATAGAACGAGAAAAATCACATCAGAAAAGAACAACACAACAGAACACACAGATTTACGTTGTTCGGCAAATTGTCTACTTCCATGGAGTTGCAAAGGATTTAACTACTTGAAGAATTTACACCAGTCGATCACCTTGACTTACAAGAGGAATCTCTCAATCTTTGTTGTTCTCTCTCTTCTTCTCTCTCTATTTTTCTCTCTCTATATCAAGATACACCGAAGAAGACAAACTTACAAGAGAAATAAACTCAATGTCTTCTGCCACAAACCACCAAGAAGTAGCCTAGGGAGAACAATCTTCTTCTTCTTCCTTCTTCTTTCTTCTACCGCAAGGAACTGCTCCTCCTTGCACTTCTCTTCTTCTGCCCCGAGGAAACTTTCCTCTATCCCGGGAAACCAAAGAAGAACTTAAAGCGTGACTATTAAACTCAAGGAGAGTCATTTGAAGTTTTTATCACGAACAGGAAGGAGCGAAGAAATGTTTCACTTCACAAAAGAGGAAGGCGGGAGTGGTTATTTGTGAAGAGGTGTGACTCTCCAAAGCAAAGTAACCGCCCAAGCATAGTGGACCAGGCTCCACCGTTTCTAACAATTTTCTCACTTTGAGACCGGTACACAGACTGCAGCAACTCCTTCCTCAAACTGATATCCTCCACTGGCGGTATCGCCTTTTTCTTCAACATGTATGCTCCATCTCTGCAACTCAAAGCCTCTGTATTCACTCCAGAAGACCACAACTTCAGTTCGACTGACTAGGTCTCAGGTTTTCTGGGTCTCAAGTTCGACTGCCTAGGTCTCATAGTTCACAATTGAAAGTTTTTTTTAACAAGTCTAGCCTTGTACCTCTTATTGTCATCACAGTCAGTCTTTTCACCTGGTACACCCACTTGTTGTGAAATGTCTTCTTCCCTGGTGGAAGTTCTGTCAACTCTCACTTGCTCGAACTTTCATCTTACAAGATTTCTTCATATTTATGTGGTTCTTTAACATCTGGCTGTGGAACAATATGAATGGGTGCCCGGACCCACTTTCCTCTTCACCATCATCAACAGAACTATGAACTGTCAGTAATAGTGCATCATGTTCTTCTTCAGATATCACATTTGCGCTATCATTCTCCATCTTCTTAGGATTCCGACAATTCTTCTTTATGGGCCAGTCTTGCCACAATTACAATAGGTTGTCTGTTTACTAAACTTTGATTTTGATTTCCCTATACTTGAGTTCCTGTCATGTCATCTCCCTCTGAAATCAACAGTCAGTGCCAAACTCGAACCTGAGACCTAGCCAGAATCTTTCCTGCGAACTTCTTCAGTCAAAATCAAATCACAAATATCATCGTATTTTAGTTTAGATTTACCTGCAGAAGTGTTAATTGCTATCCTCGTGACTTCCCAACTATCTGGCAATAAAGCCAACAAGATCAGTGCACATATCCCATCATCAAAATCAATTTTCACAGACAATTGATTTGTGATAGTATTGAAAACATTCAGGTGTTGAGCAACAGAAACACCTTACGCCATCTTCAAATTGAATAACTTCTTCATCAAGTGCATCTTGTTATTCGCCGATTATTTTTCATACATACCTGATAAGACTGCCATGAGATTTGCAGTCTTCATTTCCTTGACGATGATGTGTGCAACGGACTTCGATATGGTCAATGGAATAACCCTCAGAACTTGTTGATCCAACAAATTCCATTTAGCCTCATACATCCTTTCAGGTCTTTTCCCCAATAACAGAAGATGAAATTTCTTCCTATAAAGATAATTTTTTATCTGCATTCTCCAATAAACAAAATTTGTGTCATCAAATTTCTCGATCCCTGAAACATTTACTTCATCTGCAGCCATCATTCTTCCTCATATCTAAAACCACGCTCTGATACCAGTTGTTGTTGCGAGATCTAGATATACCAGTTGATGTGGCATATATATAAATCAAACAGGAGAATGATCGACGAAGTCAAAAATAGAACAAGAAAAATCACACCAGAAAAAAACAACACAGCGGAACATACAGATTTACGTGGTTCGGCAAATTGCTTGCAGAGGATCTTACTACTTGAGGAATTTACACCAATTGATCACCTCGACTTACAAGAGGAATCTCTCAATCTTCGTTGCTCTCTTTCTTCTTCTCTCTTTATTCTTCTCTCTCTATACCGAGATACACCGAAGAAAACTCTAACTGAGATACACCGAAAAAGACAAACTTACAAGAGAAATAAACTTAATTTCTCTTCTGCCACAAGCCACCAAGAAGAAGCCTAGGAAGAACAATCTTCTTCTTCTTCCTTCTTCCTTCTGCCGCAAAGAACTGATCCTCCTCGCACTTCTCTTCCTCTTCCCCGAGGAAACATTCCTCTATCCCCAGGAAACTGAAGAAGAACTCAAAGTGTGACTAGTAAACCCAATGAGAGCCATCCAAAGCTTTTATCACGAACAGAAGGGAGCGAAGAGATGCTTCACTTCGCAAAAGAGGAAGACGGAAGTAGTTATTTGTGAAGAGTGTGACTCTCTAAAGCAAAATAACCGTCAAAGCATAGTGGACCGAGCTCCACCGTTTCTAACAAGATTTGGATTTAATTAACACCAATGACTAGCATGAACCCTCAAAAATGTATCCCTTCCACACAGTTCATAAAAAGCCAGTGACAGCACTTACAAATTGAGGTGCAATTGTCCAAAAAGAAACGCTAGCATAAAAAGGCATGCCAAACAAGAGGTTCATGCCAATAATGGGTTTTAGAGGGAGATTGTTGCATGCTTACATTTGTTTAATAGCCATTTCATTTCGAAATTCGAAGTTTTGACCGCTAGGTCATGACAGGCGGCAACCAATCCACCAAAATCACGCCCATCCTCAAAAAATAAATTATTTTCTTGAACCTAATCATCATTCAAGGGCATAGATAACGATATATGCCGAAAGAATTTATGAAATCTTAATGGTATCGAAAGAATATGCCCCCGGTTAAAAGCATTTGGCCTAATAGAACAAGCTTGTAACGTCATGAAAACACTTTAACAGCATTTCAACATACCAAAACCATGAACATTCCAAAAAAATCCTATCAGCAAAATCAGAAACAAAATAATATAAGTAAAGAAATTGGAAAAGTAATAGCAAAAAACTTCAGCTGCAACACAGCCAATAGCTAACAGATACAACCAGGGAGGTTGGATATAGTAAAAAAACATTAAAAATAACAGAAAATAAAAAGATTTTCCTTAATAATGAAAAAAAAATTACATTTCCGAAATGAGAGGCATCAAGATGAAATAAGGGAATAAATAAAGATGCCAGTCATGCAACAGATGTTCTCCTATGGTAAAAATCAAACAAAAAAAAAGACTATGGGAAATAATTGCAAAACGGAATTAAAAACAAAAAGAACCAACATATCCTTACAAAATATATTATTGTAATGAAGCTTTCAAAAAAGTATTCATTCATTTAGTTTTTAAGCAGAAAACAATTGCATTGCCTATGACTCGATAACTCTTTCCCATAAACAATGACATGTTCATAAAATATAGGAAGATTTTAAGTTAGAATCCAAAAGTACAACTCCAAGGGATTAAACATGCAGGATTAGTTTAACTTAAACTGTTCAGAAAAAGCCATTACATGAGTCATAACTAATACAGCTAGACAATCATGTACCTAGTAGATATTCCTAATTGCCCATTCAACATTATGAAATGAATTAAAATTATCTAGTAAAGTTTTTGAAAAAATATCAGCCAAGGAGGGAAACTATTTCATTGATTAAGGCTATTTTACCTGCTGAAATATAACATTCACAATGATTTGATAACAGATTTTACAAGGCTATGCTCTTCTTAAACTTGGGTGAATCCCAAAGACATGAAGGTGCAAGAAAAATGTTAATGAGGTATGCAACTGGTAAAAGGTAATATCACTGAAATTGCAAGTTCAAATCAAGTAAGTCATTCGGATAAGAAAAGAAATAAAACATTACATTATTAAGCATGAATAATTATTCAGGCTTTGCGTGGTTCCTTTTTTACATGTTTAACTTTTTGAAAAAAATCTTTGTTTATACAAAAAAAAAAAAAAATTGCCTAGAAATTCACTATGAAAACCCAGCAAGTATAGCATTGAGTTCAAGATAATCTAATTAATGCATAAAGAATTTACGACCAACACAGATCGACTCAATAAAAAGACAATGGAAATAGTTGCTTAGAACTTTCTGATTAAACTGCAAGGCCACACTAAGAAGAAATGAAAAACATATTGTGATACTTCTAATACCACAAAACCTAGCTATCGATAAAACTATAAGTAGAACTGAAAGTTAACACTAAGAAATAATATGATACAAAATACATGTATAAAAAACTAATACACTTACCCCAACAAGAAAATGTATCCACATGGGACCCTTCACCCATCTCCTAACCACAGGCATAACTGTGTTGAAAGAAGTGTTATTAGCATGTGGATATCACAAATTTTCACTGAGCATGATTACATCAATAATGATATAGAATTTTAAGAAAAACAATAAAGATATTTAAGTTGAATAGCCAGAGATATTTTGCTACATTAAATTTAAAAAGTTGATCCTATAAATCTGAATTGAAACTCTAAATAGTAAATGATGTAGCACATCAAGTGGATAATTTACATCAGTCGATTGATCCTAGTGCGAAAGCAAGAATAAGTCGATGAACAGCCCATCTCAAAGCCTATGCTGGCCATCTTGGATATCATCTATGGCTAGCCACCTTAACGAATGAGCATGAAACATGAAAAAAAAATTAATGAAAATATGGAAAAAAAATCCTCCATCAAACAACCAACCCATCTCTTTTTTCCATCAAAATTTCCTCTCAAAAAAGTAAACGGTCAGGAATCATTTTCCGCTTCTAAATAGAGCTGATATGCAATGAAATTTCTAATATTAAATGATATAATTTAGCAAAATAAATTGATCTTAATTTACTTATTACTTAGTGACTTAAAGCGTGGCCTTTTCTTCAGGGAAATAAGATGACTATCTTTTTTATTTAAATTTACCATTTATCTTCTCCGAACACATGCACTCAACCTTTCTCAAAACTTCCCTTACATCCGAAGCATCTTCTAAGACTGATCAGTACCCAAACCAACTCTCAATCACTCCAAAAATTCATCTAATGCGCTCAGCCAAACTAGGCAAGACTAGAAACTAATCTAGTTCACTACTTGACACCTACCTAAATTCCACCAAGTCTTACCATCTACTCTAGATCACATGCACACATCCTAAGCTAACATTCACAGAAATTTACCTTACCTAAAATGCATTATTCAAAGTGCTCATCCAAATCAATCTAAACTAACCCAATCTAAACTAGTCTTAATATTCCAACCACTATTTCCCTCCAAGTCTCTCTCCACTCCAACATAAACTCAAGATATTTTATTGAATATTAAACTAAAGATCCGTGGTCATTTGCAACCATTAATCTCACCAAAAGGCTTCCCAGCATCATCAATAAAATAAAAGGTACACGTGCCCTTAAATCCACAAAATTTTAAAATAATGGAAACAACAAACTAAAATACACAATGCAAAAATGACCAAACCCACATGCAGGGACTAGGAAAAACTCAAATATGTCAATACAGTCAAGCGGTTTTAATTGGAATGGACTCTTCATAGACGCCTACTTCACACTTAGCAATTAAATGGCCACCTAAGAGTTAAGATAATTAAAAGATTCTATGAAAAAATTTTACATGGCACAAAGAGAAAGGTTAAATTTATTAATCTTTGATTTACATATAAAGTTTGAGACTTGGCATATTAAAATTTAACATTGCTCACATCATCATGCTGAAGAAAAAAAAATGTAAAAACCTCGTGATTAAGAGGGTAAAAAGACTAAGTGAGAGCGAGAGAGGGAGCAAAAGAAGGCAAGAGTGGAATGGTTAAAGAGTGCAGGTGAGAGGTGATAAAAGGAGGGGCAACATGAGTGAGCAAGGGAGAGACAGCATGGAGAAGATGAAGGCGACGTCAAAACTAAGATCGACAGATTAAGAGTGCAAAATACACAAATTATGGCTTCATTATGATCTTGCATAGAAAGGGAGTGGTTGTGGCCATATTCAAAGGCATATAAGGAATGAAACTGAGAGAGAAACAGGACTTCATGACATGAAGGTTGCATAAAGCAAATATGATCTGTATTTCCTCCCTCTAAATTGTTATATGCTCATTATTTTACAATTCTAGTTCGAGAGAGGAACAAGAACTTGTGGCATGGAAGAAATATAAGGTAAGTATGGTCTTTATCTCTTTACCCTTCAATTTATTCTCTATTTTTTATTCCCTTTTAAACTTTACATGTAATTGCTCTTGTCAAATTTGTCCACTGCACTTAGCCGTTTTTGTTTGTTTAAGAAGCTTTATATTCCTCGTTATGTTCAGATTAATCAGTTGGGGGTTTCTTGAAACCCACATTTTAAGCGTTGACCATAAAAATTAGTGGTCACTTTATCTTATCTCCCAAAGTATTTTTTTATTGTATTTATTGATAGAGATAATAGTTTATGGTGAAAATTGAATTGGAAGATTTCTCCTAGGGTTCATGGCAGCTTTCTATCCATTTTTCCTCCTCTTTTCATTGATTGGCTTTTTCATGGCCAACACAAATAATGGCAATTTTATTAATCTTAATTATCAAAAAAGAGATCCAAATGTTTATGTTGGCTAATGCTGTTAGACTATAAATTCATTTAAAAATGAAAATGTGGTGTTTGTCTACTCAGATACTCAAATGGAGAATCTCTATGCCAACTCAAAAGATAATATTTTTATGTTATTTCAAGAATGAAACTTCACATCAGCTTGGAAAAAAATATTCAATTCATGCTAATTTTGCAAATCAATTGATTTGTCTTTTTATAATTGTTGGAGTTCTTGGGCTTCAATTTTATACATTGTTATTCCCCTCTTTTTTTTTTAAACTTCAGTTTCTATAAGATCAATAAAAATAGATCTGATTTGTTTGAGGCAACTTTCTTGTTGCTTTGATTTCCACATAAAAAATAGTCCTCTTTAACTACCACTTTCTTGTTATTTAAAAAAAAAATTGTGATAAGAAGCATTTTTTGCTATTATAACTGCAAAAGTATGGTAGCTATACGAAATCCGATGTTTGATGTTTTATAAAGGAAAAAAATTATAATACAGATAACAAATTTTAAAAAAGTTATTTTGCCCGCAACTCAGACAACTTTTACAAACAGCTGCATCCACCACAAACAAACCCATATTCATATTGTTGAAGGGCAGTCTTTGTATATATGATCTTCTTGTTTCATAAGACTCAAACTTCAATGGTTCTTATAAGTGCTTGATTGTCTACCATATGGTAACATATATTAAATAATTTTGACAGCTCTTATTTTTTAATGTATTTGTGTAAAATTTGAGTAATTTTTTGTTACTAATTGTAGATATTTCCACCAATGGTCAGCAAATATTTAATATACTAAATAAGGTATAACATTGGATTTGAAAAGTGAATAATATGCAATTTGATTCCAGTAGCTACATGTTTTCTTAATTATTATTCATTAGCAATTACTTTTTTATTGTTTATTTATATATGTCGTGATGATATGGAGCTTTGTGAGACAATGTTTGAAGATGAAGGTTTTCCTGCTAGGTGAAGGTGAAAACATGAAACAAATCCTCTCTCCATACACACTCTCCAATTTTCTCCATCATCTTAGGATTTTGTTCCTTCATCTTCTATCTCCTCTCACTTTAGCCTCAATCTTCATTCAATTTTTCATCGAGTACTTCTTAGAAGGTTGATTATTCATGATTGATTTGTTGTTGAGGGTTTGTGTAAAAAAAAGGAATGTCGACACTTAGTAAATGGATTAGTAAGACATCTTTTCATACAGTAGGTTGTACAAAAACATGTTTTTTTAAGGTAGAGTTCTATGTTATCTTTGTTTGTTCTTTCTGCTATTTGAGCATAAAAATTAGCAAGGTTTTAATGTATTTAGACTATTATGATTATCCTTTTTATTCAATATGCTTTTTTCTTATCATGTGATTCTTTAATTTTCTTAATGTAACTTTATTGCCTATTATCATCAGCCTTTTTTTTTTTTAATTTCAGTTGAATAGCTGTTTAAGCTCAACTTAAGGAACTATTCTTCTTCAACACTTTTTTTTTTGGTGGTTTACAATTGTCTTTAATTGTTTTATTCAGTCTTTTGCAAGGCATTTATTCTTAATGTTCATGCAATTTGATCAAATCAGAACAAAAACTTCTCCTCTTCAATAGTTGCACCAACTAATCAAGCCCTTATTATGATGTATTTGAATCATGATGTTTCTCCCTGCCTTCATATCATTGTTTCCATGTCATTGTTTATTTTTAAACGGTGAAAGATGATTGCGGCAAACTTTTCTTAACTTGTAGCTATATTATAGGAAGGTATGAAAAATCAATTTTTACAAATTTTGGTTGTCATTATGCTTCGAGTCTCCTACTCACTTCTTATTCTTCTTCATCCCCTATAATTGCACCTCTTGCAGCTTCATTAATGCAAAAATATTTTCAACTTCTACCTATCATTTAGTTAAAATCTTCTGCACTAATATTCTAACTCATCTTTTTCTTAGTCAAACATTACAATAATTAGAAACTATTTAAACAATTATGAAATTGTGTTTGTGTGAAACATGGTAAAAATGTGTTGCAATCATTATATTTATGCAACATAGAAATTTCGTTTTTCCCTTTTCAAATTGGAGGGGCATAAACTTCAAAGTCAGAAATGTAAGCTTCAAACTATTTAAGTTCCAAGTACATAGCTTCAAAGTATTGTAAGAGATTTTTTTCATTCCACAGCACAAAAAACCAAAATTCAAACCAAACTTTTTCAACAACAAAGTTCATATAGACCTCAACAAATATAAAAAGGCAAGAATTTACCTATAATAAGACGTGTAAATCAACTAGTAACATTAGGTTTTGAAAGTTAGTAAGAATGATTATGATTTTTCATAATATATGAAGTTGAAATCCAATAAGCAGCATGTACAGATCGTTAATTAGCAAGGTCAATTACACTTTGGACTCAAGAAAAACTAAAAGAAAAAGAATAGCAATTCCAACCTAAAAAGACTTAACAGTGAATTTCATAAATTTACAAGCATACCCTGGTTGAATCCAAAAAAAGCACTTGCAGTACCTCCCACGGCTGTGCCAATCTGTTCATTAGCAAAACAACACAATACATTCAAATATTCAATAAAGGAGAAAAGATCAATAAATTCAGAATGAACTTTGGAACAGTTATTTTAGGTTACAAACGTGACGGGATCAAATGGAGATCAACAACCAAGGATTTATTTGGTAAATGAAACTATAAAAAGAGGGAAAGCTGCAGAGTGAAATGAAGTAGAACCTGACCATGGAGAAGCTATCTCGGACTAGTGGCCCGACCGTCCAACTACTCGCTTCCTTTCAAAATTCAAAGAGAGATAAAGAAACTATCACAGCAAAACAAATAGAGAGATGAGCAAGTGAACATAGAGATGATGTCTACCAAGTCCTTGGAGAGAGGTCCAGCGCAGTGTGGGCATCTGACAGGAACATTGTCGGGTTTCGCCATGACTGCTTTTTTGGATATTCAACTCATCGGATAGCTCTCGCTGGATTAAACACAACCATTCATTCTTAAACAACAGGTAATTTGTTCGTTAAAAATAAAGACAGCAGGTAATCTGAGTTCATGCCTAACCAAAACATCGAAAAAAAAAAAACTTTCATCCATATAATTACGTAATTTGTAAATCATGTCGTATAAAACAGATACCCAATCCACAAAGTCAGAAATTATAGGAAAAAAAAAAAGGAGCAAATCATTGTTTCTGCATTCGTTTAAGAACCTGAGACTTATCAACTCAAAGGCGCAGCACTCCAAAAAGGAGAAGGAAAAAAATGAGTATGTTTACCCCTGAAATCGACGACCAGCAATAATTTCTGCACGTCAAATTTAGACAGTAGACGAAGAGTTGGAAGATGACAAAGAATTATACTGCAATGTCTGTGGCTTAGTGATTTCCTAAGTGCCTGTCTGGTAACTGATTTAGAACAGGGTTTAAGCTGGATTTAAACTAAAACATGACAGACGGTCATTTTGGACAAAATAAAGCCTCGGATTTGATAAATCCTGATTTCACGGATTTCGACCTAAATTCCGTGAATCGGTGGATTTAGTAATTCCGGCACGAACGCTTCGCGCGAATAAAAAAAGACGTGAAGTTACCTTCCTCAATGGTTTCGGGTAGGAGAGGAGCTGAAGGAGGGAAAAAAAATGGGAGTTTTGGGTCTCTGTAAGCCGCAATCCCGTCGTTGCGTTCCCAGCTAACTCCAATTGCGACTGTATCGCGAGGGTTCGGTGACGAAGGCGATGGTTTTGGACGAAACAGAGAAGTGCGGGTAGTGGGGGGCGGCGGGAAGGGACATGCGAGGGTTTCTGGGAGAGGAGTGGCGAGGGTTTACTAAAGCTACGTTTCTTAATTTAATTTTATTAAAGTTAATTTCATTAATTTAATTGATTAATAACTAATAGTTTATCAAAATATTATCAAATTAATTATAATTAAATAAATTTAATTATTATTTAATTATGAATTAATAAAAATATATATTTTTTATTTATTCATGCAATAAATTTACAAGTAATTATTAATGATATAATTAATAACTAATTAATTTATCTTTTACAAATATTAAACTTCTATATATTAATTAATTTAATAAAAAATATTAATAATTAATTAGTTTAAGTAAATATATAATTATTAATTATCATATTTTGAAGTAAAATATTAATTAAATTTAAAAAGTTAGTTAAGTAATTTTTGAATGTATTGAGAAGTCGAATTTATTTAATTTATCAAATCTTATTATCATATGTGGCTAAAGTCTAAGAAGCATTAATCCTGACAGAAATTGCCAAACAATTTCTCAGGATTCATAATTCATTAAATTCGTTGCCAAACTATTTTTGGGATTTAATTCTTCTAGGATTTAAGAAATCGAGATTTACAAGGGTGTGTGTAGGGGTTATTTTTTTTTAATTTAACAAATAAATTTTCATATTTATAAAAATAAATCAAATCATTAATATCACAATAAAAAATCATTTTTTTTTTAAAAAATAATATATATATACTCATGCATAATTTTATGACACTAATATTGTAAATGTAATTATGAAATTTTAGTTATTAGATATGTAAAAACATAAGAAATGTTTTGACAAATATGTAATTTTTATTATTATTATTTTTAATTACAGTACATCACATTACAATAATTTACATAAATAGAATAGTTACATGCTAATAATTTTACAATAAAAAAAGTATCATCTTAATTATTATATCATTCAGTAAAAACCTCCTAAGGCTAGCCCTTAATATATACTTAATTTACATTTATTATATATTAGTTTTTATTTTTATTTTTTCTGATCATTTAAATTACAATTAAGGACTCATGAATACTTGTTACGGTCTTTGAAGATTACTGCCCGTCTGGGGCAGCTTATTTTGTTGCGGCGGTGTTTTCATAACGCCGCCGAGGTGTTTGTTTAATGTGTTCGGCCATGTGTTTTGAAAACTCTCGTAATCGCGTCTTATATTTTGTTCTACAGATCTGACGTGGGGGAGGTCTTGCGTTCGGCGTTTGTTAGAGCTCGAATTCCTCCCGTGCCCTTGCGCTTTCTCCTTCGTGATCTCCTTTCTCTCGCTCTCTCCCTCGCAATCTCTTTTCTTGATCTTCTATTTCGTAATCTTGTGGTGAGATCTATATGTCGCAATGCTTTGATATTCTCTGCTTGGTTTTTATGTGGCTCGATTCCTTAATGCTGAGGTTTTTATGTTTTTTTTATTTTTTTGAGGGTTACGTTACGAATAGATTTTTTTTGAAGCTTTGCTCGAAATGTTGAAGTGAAATGGACCTGAGGGTTTTTTTTTTTATGCTGTCGAAATGGATCTTAGGGTTTCGTTGAAGGAATGTGTCTGTTACTGTTGGATCCGTTGGAATGTTTAGGGGGAACTCTTCAAATTTTGTTTTTGAGCCCTTACTTTTTGATTTTTTGGGTATTTTAGGTTCATGTCATTGTTGGAATTTTTCCAGCTGCTTCTAACTGTTAGTATGTGAAGGTAGATGCGGCTCTGTTATGTTTTTGCACAATATTTTTCTGTTCTATCAATAACCTATTCTGAATAAACTGCCACAAACATTTTTATCATACAGAGGCAAGAATGTCATTTAATTATCAATAAGTTAATCTAAATAAGCTGCCCCAAACAACAAAACATATTATTCTGCTAATCTGCAGATTATCAAATTATCAGAGTAATCTGCTTATCAGCAGATTATAAATAATCATCAGCTGCGCCAAACAGACCCTTAATATGATGCGGTGATCAGCGGGTCTATAGCATAGGTACTATTTCTGTAGAAAATCTAATTTTGCAAGCATTCCCTATTATTTCTCTTAAAAAATATTTATCTTTCAATCACAGAATAAATAATGTAGCAATATAGCAATTTTGTAAAAGAAAGATTTACATACATACGACTTAATTCTTATGTATTTACTATGTAATAATTAAACTTTAATTTTTACATATATGCCACCTTAATTATGGATGAAAATGCGTGTTTAACATTTTTTTTTAAAAAAAAAGTGATACTTTTATGTGATATGAAAGATTGGATAGTATTTTAAAAAAATGTAAAATTTATAGGTTAGAAGTGTGATGTATACAAATGCACCTTCGTAAGACTATAGCTAGAAAGATAAAATAGCAGAAGCCATGCTAAACCAACCCCCTAATCTTCAACGTCTCTGGCTAAAATATCAACTTTAATTAACATATGTTTTGCATTTATTTCTCAATGTAAGTATTTTTCTTTATTGCGAAACCTTAAAAATGTTTGAACTTCGAATATCACGTAATGTCAAGTCTAGGCATTAGATGTTAAAATTGTTGTAGTTGGTTATAAATGTCATATTTGTAGGATGTTATAATCGACTTAGTATGGAAATCAATCAAAGTCATAGTTAGTGGTGGTTGACAACGAATGGTGGTCGACGACGATGACCAATGGTTGTCAATGATGACCTTTAATGGTCGGTGGTGAACTGTGCTGGTTGATCTCGGTCTTAGGTAATTGGAGACAACCATAGGAACTTCAAGAGTTAAGTTTTTTTAGTCAACTCATGCTACTCTTTTTCTCCCCAAGTTTATCAAGTGAAGAAAATTTTTTAAGAGTAAGATTTTGATAAATTTGACCAATCTCTCGAAACACTTCATAAGATAATCCACATTTATTCTTTTAATTATAGATTATTTTTTATTATTTAAGCATCTTAATGACATCGAAATTAAATAATTGTTGGCTCGTTATATTCTTTTTATTGAGGCCATCGATTTGAATATGAGCATGTCAAATTTTGAGATAGTTTGGTCTTCTAATTGATGCACCAAATACTTTAATAACACTTCAATTGTTAAGCGTTGGAGCCCGATTTTTCCTGCTCCCGCCTCCTCGATCGTGAAACGTCTCGATCCCTCTCCTGCTCCCGTTCTTGTTCTCAAAGAGTCGTGCCTCCCTCCTCTTCAGTCACACACCAACCGCTCTCGCCTTTCTATATTGTGAAGCATAACATCCTTTCGCTCCCTCCTGTTCGTGATAAAAAGCTTCGGACGACTCTTCTTCAATTTTAGAAGTTATAGTGTTCTTCTTCGATTTTTCTCGGGATCGAGGAAGGTTTCATCGGGATAGATGAAGAAATGTGCAAGAAATAGTTCCTTACGGTGAAGGGAGAAGAAAGAAGAAAAAGAAGATTGTTCTCCCTTGGATTCTTCTTGATGGCTTGTGGAGAAATTGAGTTTATTTCTCTTGTAAGTTTATTTTCTTTGGTTTATCTCGGTGTAGAGTTTGTTCAGTGTATCTCCGTGTAGAGAGAGAAGAAAAGAGAGAGAAGAAGAGAGAGCAACGAAGTGAGAGTGAGATATTCCTCTTGTAAGTCGAGGTGATCGACTGGAGTAAATTCCTCAAGTAGTAAAATCCTCTGCAACTCCGTGGACGTAGGTAATTTGACGAACCACGTAAATCTGTGTGTTCCGCTATGTTATTATTGTTTACTGGTGTGAATTTTTCTCGTTCTATTTTTCGCTTCGTCGATCATTCTCCTATTTGTTTGATTTATATATACCACATCAACTGGTATATCTAGATCCTACAACAACAACTGGTATCAGAGCTTTTTTCGGATCTGAGGAATAATGATAGCTGCAGATGAAGTGAAGGTTTCAGGAATCGAGAAATTTGATGGCATAGATTTTGGTTATTTGAGAATGCAGATAGAGAATTATTTTTATGGGAAGAAACTTCATCTTCCGTTATTGGAGAAAATAGCTAAAACGATAAATGAGATTGAATAGAATTTGTTGGATCGAAAAGTTTTGGGGGTTATTCGATTAACCCTATCGAGGTTCGTTACACACAACGTCGCCAAGGAGAGGATGACTACAGATCCCATCGGCAAATAACAAGGTGTACTTGAAGAAGTTATTCAACTTGAAAATGGTAGAAGGTGTTTCTATTGCTCAATACCTGAATGATTTCAATACTATCATGAATCGATCTTCGTCAGTTGAAATTGATTTTGATGATGAGATACGTGCGCTGATATTGTTGGCATCGTTGCTAAATAGTTGAGAAGCCATGAAGATGGCAGTTAGCAGTTCTGCAAGTAAATCTAAACTGAAATGTGATGATATTCGTGATTTAATTTTGGCTGAGGAGGTTTGCAGAAAAGATTCTTGCGAGATCTCATATTTGATTTCAGCACTGAATGTTGATTTCAGAGGGAGATCAAAATCAAAGTCTGGTCAACAGGCAATATGCCAGAATTGTCGCAAGGCTGGCCACATAAAGAGGAACTGCAGGAATCCCAAGAAAATGGAGAATGATAGCGCAATTGTGGTATTTGATAAAGTACAGTATGCACTGTTGCTAACAATTCATAATTCTGTTGATGATGGACATGAAGATGATAGTGGGTCCGGGGCACCTATTCCTATTGTTCAATAGACAGAAGGTGGAGAACCACAGAGCTCTAAAGAAATCTTGCAAGATGAAAGTTTGAGCAAGTGGGAGCTGACAGAACTTCCATCAGGGAAGAATGCATTATACAACAAGTGGATGTACCAGGTGAAAACTAAGCATGATAACAGTAAAAGGTACAAAGCTAGACTTTTTGAACAAGACTTTTAACAGAGGCAGGATATTGCCCATGCAGTGGAAGTTACAAGGAGAGACAAGAGTAATTCAAGAAATAGCTTAGAGGTGCAAGGCTATTTGAACTATGCTGATATGTTGACTGAGGGTGTTACTCTTGAGAAACTGAAGTTGTGTACAGCTTCAATTGGTTTTCTGGAGTGAAGACAAGGCTTTGAGTTGTAGTGGTGGAGGATTCAAAGTAGATGATTCAGAGGTGGAGGATTCGCGGAGGATTCATGTTTGAAGAAAAGGGCGACACCTTCAGTGGAGGATAACAATTTTGAGGAAGAAGATGTTGTAGCAGGTGTATCGGTCTCTAAGTGAGAGATTGTTAAGCGCTAGAGCCCGATTTTTCCCTCTCCCGCCTCCTTGATCACGAAACGTCGTGATCCCGCTCCCGCTCCCTCTGCCGTTCACGAAGAGTTGCGCCTCCCGCCTCTTAATTTGCGCGTCAACCGCTCCCGCCTTCCTATGTTGTGAAGCGTAGCATCCCTTCGCTCCCTCCTATTCGTGATAAAAGGCTTCGGACGGCTCTCCTTCAGTTTTATAAGCCACGATGTTCTTCTTCGATTTTCCTCGGGATAGAGGAAAGTTTCCTCAGGATAGAGGAAGGAAGGTGTAAGAAGTAGTTCCTTGCGGTGAAGGAAGAAGAAAGGAGAAGAAGAAGAAGATTGTTCTCCCTTGGCTTCTTCTTGGTGGCTTGTGGAGAAATTGTGTTTATTTCTTTTGCTAGTTTATTTTCTTCGGTGTATCTCGGTGTAGAGTTTCTTCGGTGCATCTCGGTATAGAGAGAAGAAAAGAGAGAAGAAGAGAGAGCAACGAAGTGAGAGTGAAAGATTCCTCTTGTAAGTCGAAGTGAACAACTGGTGTAAATTCCTTAAGTAGTAAAATCCTTTGCAAC
Organism: Phalaenopsis aphrodite; assembly: GCA_003013225.1. Lineage (NCBI taxonomy): Eukaryota > Viridiplantae > Streptophyta > Magnoliopsida > Asparagales > Orchidaceae > Phalaenopsis > Phalaenopsis aphrodite. Next base: position 327,884 of record NEWO01000044.1, on the reverse strand, counting down.
TCCGTGGACGTAGGCAATTTGTCAAACCACGTAAATCTGTGTGTTCCGCTGTGGTGTTATTGTTTTCTGGTCTGAATTTTTCTCGTTCTATTTTTTGCTTTGTCGATCGTTCCCCTGTTTGTTTTATTTATATATACCACATCAACTGATATATCTAGATCTCACAACAACATCAATGGTTTGATTTAGGCTTATTTGGATTTGAATTGGATCACTGTCAGCCTCATAAACTTGTTAAAATTGGCTCGCCGATGATCATNAATGGTTGTCAATGATGAACTTTAGTGGTCGGTGGTGAACTGTGTTGGTTGATCTCAATCTTAGGTAACCGGAGACAACCATAGGAACTTCAAGATGATAGTGGGTCTGGGGCACCTATTCCTATTGTTCAATAAACAGACGGTGGAGAACCACAGAGCTATAAGGAAATTTTGCAAGATAAAAGTTCGAGCAAGCGGGAGCTGACAGAACTTCCATCAAGGAAGAATGCATTATACAACAAGTGGATGTACCAGGTGAAAACTGAGCATGATGACAGTAAAAGGTACAAAGCTAGACTTTTTGAAAAAGACTTTTAGCAGAGGCAGGATATTGCCTATGCAGTGGAAGTTGCAAGCAGAGACAAGAGTAATTCAGGAAATAGCTTGGAGGCTATTTGAACTATGTGGATATGTTGATTGGGGGTGTTACTCTTGAGAAACTGAAGTTGTGTACAGCTTCAATTGGTCTTCTGGAGTGAATACAAGACTTTGAGTTGTAGTGGTGGAGGATTTAAGGTAGAGGATTCGCGGAGGATTCTTGTTTGAAGAAAATGGCGACACCGTCAGTGGAGGATAACAATTTTGAGGAAGAAGATGTTGTAGGAGGTGTATCGGTCTCCAAGTGAGAGATTGTTAAGCGTTGGAGCCCAATTTTTCCCTCTCCCGCCTCCTTGATCACAAAATGTCGCGATCCTGCTCCTGCTCCCTCTGTTGTTCACAAAGAGTTGCGCCTCCTGCCTCTTAATTCGCGCCCCAACTGCTCCTGCCTTCCTATGTTGTGAAGCGTAGCATCCCTTCGCTCCCTCCTAATCGTGATAAAAGGCTTCGGACAACTCTCCTTCAGTTTTAGAAGTCATAATGTTCTTCGGTTTTCTTCAGGATAGAGGAAAGTTTCCTCAGGATAGAGGAAGGAAGGTGTAAGAAGTAGTTCCTTGCGATGAAGGAAAAAGAAAGAAGAAGAAGAAGAAGATTGTTCTCCCTTGGCTTCTTCTTGGTGGCTTGTGGAGAAATTGTGTTTATTTCTTTTGCTAGTTTATTTTCTTTGGTGTATCTCAGTGTAGAGTTTCTTCGGTGTATCTCGGTGTAGAGAGAAGAAAAGAGAGAAGAAGAGAGAGCAACTAAGTGAGAGTGAAAGATTCCTCTTGTAAGTTGAGGTGATCAACTGATGTAAAATCCTTAAGTAGTAAAATCATTTGCAACTCCGTGTCCACGTAGGCAATTTGTCAAACCACGTAAATATGTGTGTTCCGCTGTGGTGTTATTATTTTCTGGTGTGAATTTTTCTCGTTATATTTTTTGCTTTGTCGATCGTTCTCCTGTTTGTTTGATTTATATATACCACATCAACTGATATATCTAGATCTCGCAACAACATCAATGGTTTGATTTAGGCTTATTTGGATTTGAATTGGATCACTGTCAGCCTCATAAACTTGTTAAAATTGGCTCGCCGATGATCATTAATTAGAATTCAAAATACTTTTCGCTCAAAATGCTTCGAGATTCATACCTCGTGATAAAAAATTGTTTATGATGTGTGTGTAGAGAGAGAGAGAGATCAAACAAAATTTTGATTGTTTTTATCCTTCTTGAGAAAATGAAACACATTATTAAATTATTTGGAACTTTTATCCATTTTATCATAGATATATCAATTATATCATCATCCTTTAGTATTTAATTTAGGAGCATTTTTGTATATACCATACAATTCCTTTGTCTCTACATCCCTAACACCCAAACATTCATATTGACATGCATATCACTCAAATATTTGGGATTACATCAAGAATATGACCATCACTTTCTTTTCTAAAAGTGAAACACACATTTTCATGCATAGGCTTATGACAGGCAAAGGAGGTGTATGATGATATGGTGACTCGTTAATGACTGTCCGAACATGCCACATCTGAACCTAATAATTTTTAACATTCTAGAAAACACATTTTTTGTTGTATAATTGGTGTGATAGCAATGTTATAAAATTTATCTTAAAAGCTATATGGAATCCTTCATATCATAAATTGTTCTGAACTAATTCTTTATTTTGACCCACTTAATATGAGTTTTAGGAGTTATATTCTCTTCAATATTATCTTTTTTTTTATGATTTATCCCAAATGTCTAAAGCTATCTAACTTTGGTCTTACTTTATACTCCAATGATACTAAGTGATAATTAAAATTACTAGTCATTACACTTTATAATTAGAATTACTAGTCATTACAATTTATAATTTGCTACTTATTTCTACAAAATCTATACGTTGATAATGTTATCTAGCATTCCATTTTGCTCACCAAAGCAACGCTACATACATACCCTACATTTAGTTCAAGAACTTGTGATTCATAAATTTCATACGGTTAAATGAAGTCTGAAGATGATGCATTTCTGATTCATAAATCTCCATCTCAAATACTTGATTTGATCCAACAATCATCGTACGAACATATCCTTTATGCTACTTTGCATTTTAGGATTATTTCATTGATTAAAAAGTAATACCAATCAATAATATATTTAGGGGACATTTCGGACCACTTTTTCTTTTTGATTTTTTTTTGTTTTTAATTGTTGTTTGCTTTAACAATTTTAATTTTAATTTCCAAAACAGTCAAAAACATTTTTTAATTTTTAAAATTGATACATCATCAAGAAGTTTTTATCATCTGGCTGGAATCTTGAGGCATTTTTTAGCAATGTGAATTCCAGATTTAAATTCAAGATCATAGAGGGCCTCGATTTCAAAAAAGTTAAAGTCAAATTGACCCTCTCGAAAAGAGGAACCATATGATATCAAAATTGGGTTGATCCATATCTAAACAAGCCAAGATCACATCATTGAAGCACTTTTTGAGGTTTTGGATCTTCAATTGAATTGACAAATGAACTCCAAATCTGACATATTCATAGTTAAATTGACCATCTCGATGAGAGTATTCCAACAAGCTTAAGCTTGCTTAATTTTAAGATCATTAAGGTCAACAAATCATTAAAAAAACTTTATGATCAAGAATTTTTACATAAATCAAAATACCCCTACCTAGAGGGTTTTACATAGACGCTCTCTCTTCACTTGAAGGGAAGAGAAAAATATGATGAATTCCAATGTTGTTTTGGACCAAAGATCCGATGAAAATTTCTGGTATACGCAACCACCGACCACCACACATTGGTCGTCGTCGGCTACAGTCAACTGCCCCTACTTGACGTCGTCGTCTACCCCTGCATGGTGTATCCTAAATATGATTGTAATGTGCAATGTTATATTAAAGATATGATGATAACTTCCACTTTTATATTTGCTGACCACCGTCGACCACCTTCTGTTGGCCGCCCCTACTTACTAGCGTTGTATCTTAAATACAGTTGTATCGTAGAACACCGTATTGAAGACTCGATGAAATATTTTAATGCACGTAACCACTGACTGTCATTGATCACTGTCGACCATCACCATCTGCTGCTACCGACCACCGACAACTACTTCTTTTGATTGTCATAGCTAGAATACGATAATTGTTCTTAATAACTATACCTTATTTTACATTGTATACCAAGAGATGTAGTATATGATGTAAAAATGTAACAAGGTTATGAGATAAAGGGTTCATCCACCAACTATGACGTATGGCCAACAAATTACAACCTCCAACAACGACCTATGAGAAAAACTACTACTTAAGCTTCAAAATACAGCCTTTGTGACTTGATGCTATTCTGACCCCGAACTATGGCCTACATGGCCAACTAGAACTATAAATTCCAACTGCGTTCTTTGTGCCCAACTAACGTCATTACAGTCTCAAACTACGGTTGATGTGGCTAACTGACGATGTTGCAGTCACCGACTACGACTTATATGACCAACTACTACTGTAAATTTCAACTAAAACCTTTGTGATAAACTAATGTTATTGCATTCACCAACTATGACATATGTTGCCAACTAACGATATTACAGCCACCAACTATGACCTATATGATCAACTATTACTATAAATTCCAACTATATATGACATTTATGGCTAACTAACACTAGTGCAAGCACCAACAACAACTTATGTAACCAACTATAATATCACAGTCACTAACTATGGCCTATATAGCTAACTGCTACTATAAATTTTAACTATACTTATGTTGTCAATTAACGCTATTGTAATCACAAACTACAACTTATGTAACAAACTGACGATATTTTAGTCACAAATTATGACTTTTGTGACCAACTCCAACAATTACAATTTTCAATTACGACATCTATGGTCAACAGATGTTATTGTCTGTGGCATATATAGTCAAATGATGTTTTAGATCGTTGAACCAAGACCTTTTGTGGCCAGTTACTACTTGTGAAGTAACTAATTATGACTTTTGTGGCTGCCTACTATGTTATAGATTTTAAATGTTGTTTTTATGGCCAACTGTCACTATTATAGTTACTAACAGCAGCCTTCATGATCAACTATACTTGTTGTAGCCTAATTGCAACTATTATAAGTGAATTACTATTATAAATTTGTAAATATAAGCATTGCAAATCCATCTTATATAATTCATTAGAAGAGTGTATCTATATATTTACAAATAAACAGTGGATTATTATTATTGAGTTAGACCACGTAGTTTTTTTTTTTTTTCAGTTTTTCCA
>NEWO01000044.1:296477-312735 GCA_003013225.1 Phalaenopsis aphrodite | reverse complement strand
TAATAATAAAATAAAAATTATATTTTTAAATTAAAATTAATCATATAATGTTTTACATAACTCCTAATAATTAATCAATGAAACTAATAAAATTAACTTTAATAAATAAAATTAGCAATTAAATCGTCCAAAACATCACTCATTTCTCTCCACGAAACCCTCGCATATCACTCTAGCTCTCTCCAAAATCATCGCCTTGGTGACCGAAACCTCGCACTGCAATCAGGAACACGGGGCAGAAGGGTAAAAAGCCGAAGGGTGAAGGGGAGCGTTCCCCGTTCGGGGTAAATTGCGGCAGGCCGCAGCGGCACCGCTGCCCCAAACAATAGAAAAGTGTGGCGTTGTACCACGCCACGGCCCTGCCTCTGCGTCAAACGAACCCTAAGCAGAAAGAAGACCTTAAGACCTTAATTTAGGGAGGATAACCTATCGTTAGAAGAACTAGTTTTAAATTTCAGGAATGAATTCAAGACCTACTCCAAAAGTTGGTTGACCTACCAAAGTTTAAACTGAAATAATAATAACCCTAGTGTAGGCAACCAACAATATGGGAACACTCTAGTCAATCCTGTAGGAAGTTGGAATAACCAGGATATGATAACCATGAAGAAAATGAGTATTTGGAAGAACCATAAATAAATATGGGGAAGGAGTTAGAAAGCCAAGCCAATGCCCTTAGAAACATAGGAAGTCAAGATGGGCAATTAGCTAATTTATTAAACAATGAAGCCCAAGTGCTCTCAGGGGTAATAGAGGGACAAAAATGAATCTGAAGAGTTGATTCCTGAAGAGCATGTTAAGTTGGACGATGATTGAGGAAGAATCTTCTATTCTTTTCAAGGAAACATGTAGCATTGTTAGGAAGATAGTTGATCCCATATGACCATCCATAGAATTGCCGCAAGAGAAAGAATTGGAAGACAACATTAGGGAAATGAGGAATCCAATAAACTTAGATTCTAAACTCGAAGAACTTGGAGAGAATCCAACCCAAATTTTAGGAGATCTTGAATTATCTTATATAGAGCAATTTCTTGCAACTTATGAGGAAAAAAACATATCTATAAATAAGAAAATTAATTGGGAGAAATCTGGATTTAGAAAGAACTTGTAGGAATGATAACCTGAATTATTCCCATACATACCCATATTATGACTGTTATGGAACTGAAAAGGAAAAGTTACAATAAAAAACTAAAATTTAAGGATTTAGTAGAAACTCTTGGATCAACAAAAGATAATTGATCGAATATTACTAAATTGAAAATTTTATACTGGAGGAAGCATTTGTCATTAAGCTCGGGACATTATACCAAGCGTTTTTTTAAGAGGCAACCCAAGTGTCACTTGATGCCTTAATCATATTTTTACTTTCTATTTTTATTTTGATATTTGTTTTAAAATTTGCTTTGAAATTTGCTTTAAATATTTATTTATATTAGTTTTGAGTATTGTCCCTCTAAGGAGTAGTTAGTCCTTGAAGGTGGGTAGGCTTCGAGAACCCCAATTTTTGCTTCTATTGCACCTCTACTTCTCTTTGGATTTGAGCATTGTTTCACACACAAAGCTTTACATATTGCATTTTCTGAGATTGATGTGATTATTCATTTTTTCTGTACTTACCTGTTTTTTATTTAATGTTGCTTCATGATATTCATATGTTGGAAAAAGCAAGTTTTGGGGAGAAAAGTAAACCTTGTTACAAACCTGGAAAGTAGCCTACTTAGCTGAGTAAAAGATCCAAGGCTCATAAAATAACTCATGCTAAGAATTCTAAAATTATTCAAATTGTTTATCAAAGTCAGTTAAACAAGGATGGATGCCATTTAGGAAATATTAATCTTAATGGTTTAATAATATGGTTTTAGAACTTAACATCTACCACTTCAGGAGAAGTTGGAATGAACGTCTGACATTTGCGTCGGAAATTTTTGACATAAATATTAGCGTCGAATTAGTGGATGCTAAACGATGAAAAGTAAATTGTGATATTTACGTCGGTAAAAGTATTTTGAAAATGATGAAACTTATTTTATAGTTGAGATGGCTTATGCGCCGATTTTGCATCTAAAAAATTGACCTATACTTTACTTGTCTGCGTCGAAATAATCTGACACATCTTCGACTCAAATCCGACGCAAATGACCTTATTTACTCATCCGTTTGCCTGAATTTCATTTTCTCTCAACACTCATCTCCCTCTCTACTCGAAAGCCTTGTCTTCCCCTCCCCCCTTTCCCTCTTCCCTTTCCATTTCCCTTCATGGGTTCGCTCAAATCCATCGCCTTCCCGAATGAACCTTTGCAATACAGTCGCCATTAGAGCTAGCTGGGAAGGTAACAAAGTACGCGTACAAAGACCACCGATACTCCAGTAGTTCTCATCCTTCCACTTGGCTCCAATCAAAAATCATTGAGGAAGGTAATTCCATTTGTGCCAGTCTTTGTCATTTAAATTTTTGTTCAGTGAAATGGGTCTTTCATAGTTAATGTTTAGTTGTTAAGTATGTATGAAAATCTTTGTGTGATGTATGTCTTATCCAAGTGCATTGGTAATATGTTGTTTATGTACAAATTTAAGTTTAAGTTTTAGATAGGTATATAAATAATAATTGAGTGGTATGTATAAAAATATTCATAGATATTTATTGTGGTATGTATATAAAAAATGAAATTTAGTTGTTAGGCATGTATGTAAATAAGAATTGAGTGTATGTATGAATATCTTCGTAAAAATTGAATTTTAAGAGATAGGTATGTCTATGAAGTCTTCATCAAGATTGAAGCTTAGGTGCTAGTCATGTATATACACAAGTATTAAGTTGTATGTATTTACATATTAGTAGAATTCAAGTTTGTTGGTTGAAATGAAGCAATATATGCACCAGGTCTTTTTCGAATTGATGGTGATATAGAAGGGGATTTTATTACTAGAATTCATGTTGGTTGGTTGAAATGAAGGAATGCATCAATTGGGTCTATTTTTCAAAATGATGGCAAAATATATGGGGATGTTATTGGTTGAATTGAAGTCAGTCGATTGAATTGAAGTCAGTCGGTTGAATTCAAGGAATATATCGATCGAGTCAAATGTTCGAAGTTCGATCGAGCCATGCTTGGGGGTGACCACGCCCAACAATACCTCGGGGTGGTCACACCTAGTCTAGGCGTGACCACGCCCATATCTCTATGTGTTCATGCCTAGCCTTGGGCGTGACTACACCCATTTATCTTAGAGTGATCACTTGCCGTGATCACTTTTCATGCCACGGTATCAATTTGAAGCCCTCATCCGTAGATTCAAGCACAAATTCTCTTGTCATTTTTCCAGTGGTGATTTGTGGCACATGCAACCATTGGACTAATCATAGCTGTTGACTCACCACCCACATCGACGACCAGGGAGGCCTCTGTCAACCCCTTCTCGACCTATAAACAGACATCTCCGACACTTTGCACCACTCTCTCCACATCCAAACTCTTAGGCACTTACCTCGAAATACTCGAACAGATGAAGAAGAAGTAATTTTCTCCGACGAGCCTCCTCCTCTTGTCAGCCTCCTTTCCAATAAGTCATTTCTTCCCTTCTTTTTTAAGTTAAGCATTTCTTTTTCAAAGTTGAGTTTAGGTTGAGTTAACCGATTCAACAGACTTGGGCTAGGCTTGGGTTTGGGCTCGGTTTCGGTCGACCCGAACCCGACCTAGCTCTAACTTAACCTAGGTTTAGACCTAACCTAACCCAAACCTAAACCTAACCTAACCCAAAACTAAACCAAACTTACCCCCCAAACCTAACTCGAACCAAACCCAAACTTGTTTAAACATAACACTAACATAACTTGTATTTAAGCTTAAACCATACCTAAACCTAACCTAAATTAACCCTAACTGAGATAGAGTTATTCCACATATGTTTAGGTTTCAGGAATATATAGTAGCAATAACCCAAAGAAATCACGATACTGGCATGTATATTCCTCAAAATCGATGAGATGACGGAAGATGCGAGGTCCTGGGCTCAGTTGTATGGAGTATGGTCGTGGAATCATCAGATTCGTCAAGGAGAGACGATGTCTTCTGCTTCTTACCTTTGTGTGGCGGAGACGTCGTTGATGCGCTCGCAGTAAGTCTTGGTGAAATCATCGTAGAGCAGCGTTGCAAGGGATCTGAAGAAAAAATCGTTATTCCCCTCCGTATCAGGATCAGAGTACTTTCACTGAATCAGGCGTCATGGACCATCGGGTTATCGAATCTAGCCAGCGGAAAGCCGGAGAAGAAGAGCAGAGCTGGATCATATGGCTTTGAAAAAAAAGACATCGAGGATATGGTTGGCGGATTTCGGCTCCAAAGCGATCGCCGATGAAAAAATCCGCCGAGGTTTTGAACAGATCATCGACCGTTCGCCGTAGGAGAAGTTTGAAGATGCTCCTTTGATTCTCTCTGTAGAGAGGAGAGTCGACGTGAGTGAAAGGAGGTAGAGAGATTGAGAGCTTCCAAGAGGGCTCTCGGAGGATACAAATGATCGAAGCTGAGATTGGGGGCCTAAACGGATCTCCCCTGTGGAGTCGTCGAGTTGACGTCGAATTGGAAGATGGAGTTAGTGTCGTCGGAATCCCACTTTTCTCCACAATCGCCTCTCTCGATCGAGAAAAAATTGTTGTTCCCCTCCCTTCCTGCACAGAGGATGGCAGGAAGGGAGTCCGACAATTCTCACATGAAGACTGGTGGCTAGAGTATGAAACTAGACTCTGATACCATGTTAAATTTTAGAATAATGTGGAATACTTCAGAATGATTGATTTTATTGATGCAAAGAGGGGTATAAATACCCATTACAAGACTTACTGGTATGGAAAACAATAAAAACAGAATACAATAGAAAAAGAAATGAATATTAATAAAATATAAGAGACAACTAATCTCTCAAATCAAGGAGAGAAATAAATAGACATTCTCAAGATCTCTCATATAATTTATTACCCTCTAAATATAGAGTTATAACAAATATGAAATATAATTATTAGTGTTTTCGTGATCTTTCAACACAAATTAAGTTCATCATACTTGTACCAAACACATTGATGTGAGATATCACTTTGTTCAGGACTTGATTGAGGATGATAAGGTTGTGTTGAGATGATAAAAACAAAGGGGAATCCAACGAACATGTTCACGAATATGCTACTAGTCCATAAGTTCACTAACTACAGGAGTTTGGTGAACATCCAAGCTCAAGACTGATTGTCTAGTCGGGCATGTTAAAGAACTACACGATGCTTGATCTCTTAAGGAGGGGTTACATAGGCAACCATCCTGGTACAGTTTTGTCATCTCTCACTTATCTGAAAGTAAAAGATGTGGTGGAGATTGTTCTATTTATAATTTTTTGTACTTAGGGATAATTTGGTCTTTTGGTTTTATTTAAATGTATGCACTAATCATCCTCTATAAAAGCTACTTAGAGTTCATAAAAGAGTTATGAAAAGAAGTGCATAAGTTATAACCCCAAGCCTTTTCTTCCTCTCTTCATCTGGTGCTATTCAAGTCTCCCTACCTATGGACGCAAGATAATCAACTTAATGCCCAACCATATAAATATTTTATCTTAGATTGTTAGTGTGAAATTTCTTCATCTTCACATTATTTTCACATACCAAAGGCAACATTTGGAGGCATTTACAGCTCATATTTTACAAAAAAATTATCATTGTGCAGTATAGCTTTGTTGGCCGTGCATAAACTCTGAACCCAAATTTAACTTTTCAATCTTATTTTTTTCTTCTCTCCCTAAATTTTTATATGCTTTTTCCAGTGCCAGTAAGATTTTTACTCATCTACGATTAATTTTGGTTTGAATAACCTTAATATTGAAGGGAAGTAGACAAAGTAGCCTTTCAGATGTCGGCAGAATACATATTCACACGTCTGCGGCAATTTCCAGAGAGAAGCTCGCATCCCAAACTGTTCCCCGATTTCTCCATATCAAAGTACGAGAGTTTACTTTCCCCAGAAATTCCCATATGGGCATGTCATGTATGTGGTAATGTATCCTCCAGGAATGTTCAACAGTGTTGCTTGTAGGGTTTTAAAAGGGGAAGGGGATCCGAAATAATAAAAATTAGCTCAAAATATTTTATTAATTTACACGCATACCACCAAATTCTCATGCACTTACATATTTTATATTAAAATTTTATTTTTTATATTTATATTATCAAAATCTTTCATATCACATAAAAAATTTCTATTTTTAGTGAGTGAAATAAAAATATTTTTATACATAAATAAGCTGGCATACATGTAATAATTGACATGTAAATTCATGGAATTAACTGATATGTATGTAAATCTTTCTAAAGTTCGTTGCACTTGAAGTTCTAGCCTATTGGCTTAGGTAGAATTCATGATTGCCCCTTTTTAAGTGATTTGATTGAAAGTAATGTTAAGCTAAATTCAACTCATACTTGTTCTGCGTGCTTTAAAATAAGCTATATAAATGATAGAAGCGCTCCACGAATTACTTGTGATTATTCATACAGTTAATTATACTTATAGGTATGAGCATTGTTAGAAGTATTAAGTTATCTAACAAAAAATCTAAAACAGCTTGTTTATTGCTTTATTTATGTTCATAAATACTAATAGTTAATATTCATGAATATGTTGTTAAGAATCTCAATTAAAGCATGCTGTAAAAATATATTGAAGCTCAATTAAAACCCAATGGATAAAAGAGCATTCACTACAGAGGCAACATGAGAACAATATCGACTCGATAAGGCTTTGCAAAGGTTGTCTATTTAAAATCTTATTTATCGAACCATAAAGTTCATCTCGATAGTACTAATTATTACGTTTAGTACCCATTAATCATAATATGAGCAAAATTTAACATTATTACAAAAGCTTAAATCTAACTTGAGCCAAATTTGAAAAAAAAAATTGATCAATGAGCTTGAACTCAAATAATTCTCTATTTGACTCAGCTGAGTTCATTTGCAGCTTCATTTGAAAAGGAGGATTTTTTTAAGGAAACTTGTTAATGCTAAGCTTGGCTAACACGTACCTCAATGTTGTTGCTTCCAAGCTACCAATATTCAAATTCATAGAAGTAGTGTCATTAATTGGATTGGCATTTGCATTTTATTTCAATGATGTCATAGAACTTTTAAATGCGTAATTAAGTTTGATGCCCATAGATATGAATTTAATTTGTTTCAATATGGCAACATTATATCGATGGATTGGAAAAAATATTACATAGGAGTCCTGATGTAAAACTGGATCAGGCTGTATTGATCCGACCCCGCCATACATTAAACTATTTATTTTTTTTATTAAGTGGGGTCTGACCGTACAAGTGTTGCGTGCTAATTGTAGTTATGATACATCACGACTCATGATGTAACATTTTTCCCGGGAATTGGGAGAGTGGGGCTGGTTTTGGGTTCAGATGCACCGTGCTCGCATTCTTCCTGATTTCAAGGTATATTTTATCTAAACTAGTTTAGAAAAAAACTGCTGCCAAAATAAATTAAGGGAAATTTACATACGTACCTCACAACGGATCAAACTCTTGGAATTTGAACATTTTGCTATTAAAAATCTATGTAAAAAATGGGCATTTCACTTCTAAAAATTTTAAAGGAAGTAATATTTTTTTGTTGTTTCATAATGTGAGATAATGGATTTGAATCATTCATATTGCTCTTTGAGCTATTGCCCCTTTAGCTTATAACTAAAAGGGTCTTAGCTCGTATACCTGATCCATTGCTTAGTTCTTCTGCAAGGATTCTCGAAGGATTAGCCTCGGCTGGTCGCTTCTTCCATTTAAGGATTCTGCGAATACGAGCGTTTATATATTAATAGCTTATACTGTATAAAGACACTATTACGATCACTTGTATTTACTAGTTTGCCATTATGTCTCTTTATTTATATGCATCGATGGTATCAAATGTAAGTGAGTTTTAATGAAAAAAACTTATCTTTCTTCAGGCTTACTTCCCTGTTAATCTTCTTCTTCTTTCTATCTATTTCCCTATCTTCCTGCATTGTCTTAGGCTTCCATGATAGTTCCTGAAAATAAAATTTATTTTAAAAATTCTGATTTTTGTTTTCATGTTTTGGGAACAATTTAGATCTTCATTAAATCAAATTTAAAAACATCAAATTAAAAAAAAAAGAATAATAATAGGATTGAAAATTTTAAATCCCTGCGCCTTTATATTAATGTTGCAGTCCATGAGAGGGAGGGAAATGGTGACTAAAATTTCTTATTTTTAAATAGAATTTAAATTTTGGAAAAATTTAAGCCTACAAATGAAGTTTAATTTGCTCAACATTGAATCAAATTAAATAAAATTATATAACTATTTGCTTTGGTTAATTTTTAGAATTGATTTTTTTTAATTTTCGATTTTAATTTCAATTAGCTTGACTCATCTATAATTGATTCATTCCAATAGACCGAATGCACAGCTCTAATTCTATTAATTGGACGACCTTTTAAAGTAGAATTGGGTGTTTTTTTTATCTAAACACAAAATTATTACCCTAATTTAAATATTTAAAAAATATTAATTTTACATTACAATTAAATAAGGATTTAAGTAAAAAAATATATATCAAATTAAGAAATAAAAAATAGATTAAATAAAATTTAGATATAAATGAAATGAAATATAGATCTAAGAAAAAAAAAAATTATAAATCTTATATATTAAAAGGTTATTTGGTGGACAACAAAAATAAGTGCATTGTAATCCTTTTGCACAAGTTTTACAAATTTAATGGTTTGGCCTGAAAAGAAACAATACTGGTTCATATGACTGTACATATTTGAAATTCTATGAAATTAGGTAAATTTTAAATATATTGTTTTGTATATATAAAGTGATGTTCGTTGTTGTTGCTCGCTTCAGATAGCTAGCGGTCAGCCACCCACTGATCAAACGAAACATCAAAGTATATTTTCTTGTACTACCCCCACCAATAACCCTCGACAAACCTTTAATACCATACTAATTAAGTAAAACATTAAGTATGTTTTCATCTTTTTCAACTACCACCATAATCATGTGATGGATCATCAATATGATAAACTTATATTGCTAAACTCTACTTACTACTAATAGTACTATCTATAACATCCCTATAAAATATTGGGTGATAGTCCATTGACCGTCCCTGCTAGCTAACTTGCACAACTTAATAATGTCAATAAAAGGCTATTTTTGACTAATATACATGTTCCTCTTTCGCATGTAATGTGACCATGGTACTTAATACTTTTAATTCAGTTCTCTTTAGAGATTGCTCACCCTTCTCTCTCATTGCCTCTATCATCTAGCTCTCCGCACATCTCTACTCTCTTTTGTTTCTTTTTATTCTAATTTCAGCCGACTCTAAATTTTAAAAAGACCAACACTTTACTAAAGTGAACACTACATTACAAGGTGATGCCATCGAATTCAGAACAACAAAAATGATGGTCTCCATTCTCAAAACATTGTGGCCGTGGTAACAAAAAAGCACAAGAAAAAGAGTTATGTCCCTATACCCTTTACAAGATAGTAATGGAGCATCTAAGTGGGAGACTAATTATGATTAGTTTTCCTGTTTTTTTTTAGCCGGCCTGGAGCTTGTAATCTTTTGATCCATTTTTTCTCATTTAACTTTTTGTTTTTTTGGGAAAAGGGCAACTTTTTCTTGTTTTACCCTTGTGATTAGAATATGCTTTATATATCTTATTTTAAAAAAAAAAAGAAACTAAAAATATGTTCTTATAGTTAAAGAAGTTAGAATTTCAAGCTTCCCCTTCTTATATGCCCCATTAGACCAGCTACTACATGTCACAATAAAAAATTGCCGACTTATCACCACGGTTGCAGCAATATCGATTATATAATGAACTCTGGCATCTTTACAACCCCCAAAAAAAAGCTTATTTCATTTCGAAGTACAATTCAGAAGTACGAATATGCATTTATATTCCGGCTACTGATCCTACTCATAATATATATTATATTGGTTCACGACAGCAGGAACCAGTTCAAACGCTTCATTACATAAATCCAACGTAAAAAGAGAAAAATCACATAATTTCTAACCCTTGCAGAAGCGCACATGGCTCCCTTAGATGATAAACAAAACACCTCTCATTTCCTGCATGCATGCAAAAGAAAAAAAAAACAATAAAATAAAATCACCAGCTCATGCCTTATTTTTAAAGATTTTCTCAACTACAACTTCCCATTTCTCAATGCCCAGAGTTCTACTAAATTAAGTAGATCTTGCAACCTGTAAAAAAGAACATTAAAATGAGAGAGAGAGAGAGAGAGAGGGTCAACTGGTCAAGGACAAATAAATAGCCAGTTAAGGTAGGATATTTTATTTTAAGGAATGAGAGCGTGCAATATTTGAAGAAATGTATATCGACAGGCTGCAACGAATTTTTAATCTTACCAAGTAGTAGCTTTCTCCCATCTGCAAGCTCTGCAGAAGGATTCCACAGTCATTAATGGGAAGGGGTTCTCCGGACGAATGGATGAGCATAGCATCATGGCCAAACATAGCTCTTATGTTAATTAGCCCGCTTGGAACTTCTGAAGGAATCCCATTGATGAACACAGTTATGCTTCCTGCATCATTTTATCATACTTGTGCTTAAATTTTGCTTCTAGTTAATATCTTATATATGTTTTTTTTAAAAAAAGGAAACGGAAAACTCTAGTTTTTGTACATAATTTCTCTTTTTGGAAGGAGCTAGCTAGACATAAATACTCGAGATTCATGAGAAAAAATAAGCCTTAAATACATCTAAAAAAAATTAAGAACCATAATTATAGTTTTGGAATATAAGTTCCACTATTTTTGATGTGACTAAATAAAAATTTTGAATTATTTTTTATAAGGAATTATGACAGAGATAGCTTCTAATTGGCATCTATCTGGATCTTATGACATCTCTTTTAAGAAAAATAAATTAATTAATATTAATTTGTAAGATTACAGTACTTGTGTTAGATAGCTCTGGAGTAAACAATAGTGATTATAGAATCAAAATCAACATCTAACCAAAAAAATTACTTCAGTCAACATCAACATCAAATCAAAAAAATTACTTCAGTCATAATTTAAAAAATAATTGACCTTAATTACTCTTTTAAGATACGTTAATAACGAATTACTATAGCCATATACTGAAACAGAAAAGAATGCTTCTACCAAGTGTGATTTTACTCCTCTCATATCATGCAACATGTAAACACGACAACTGCTACTCGATTAGTCACATTTCTTTACATTTATTGTGCTTGAAAAATTATATTTCTGATCATTTTCAGTAAAACATGAAGTAAAAGTATCTTTTGTAACATTTCTTCCGTTTATGTTTCTTTAACCAATCTGTTTTTTTGAAGAGGTATAATAATTTATGTGGCTAAAAACCCTTGCAAGTAAAAAATATCCACTAAAACCTTTAGTTGCATCATCAAGATCACAAAAATAAAAATAAAAATAAATAAAATAAAATAAAAAATAAAATTTTGTTCAAAAGCATTGATTTCAGTCACGAATTTTCATAAAAGCGAAATCAAAATTGCATTTTTTTCCTAATATTTGTTGTGAATATACTACTACAAATATTAATCATAGATTTTCTTCCT
Source organism: Phalaenopsis aphrodite (assembly GCA_003013225.1). Taxonomy (NCBI): domain Eukaryota; kingdom Viridiplantae; phylum Streptophyta; class Magnoliopsida; order Asparagales; family Orchidaceae; genus Phalaenopsis; species Phalaenopsis aphrodite. The sequence continues at coordinate 301,067 of NEWO01000044.1, read as the reverse complement.
CTTAAAACTCCTTGCAGAAGATTAAGAATAATCAACTCTCACTAACCAGTCTGGTATTGCATCTGCGCCGCCTCATAACAGGACATATAGCTATCATCTCCAAGTCCCCCCATTTGCTCAGAAATAGAAAACAGATCATCCGCCCTATGACTACCACCAAACCCCGACAACGACGACACCGGACTCGGAGTCACCGAAGACGAAGCACCGTAATAAAAACCAGCTCCCCCACCACTACCAGATGAACTCGACGACGACGACGACGATGTGCAATTCGACGAACAAGATGCCATTGCCGCCGCTACCGCCGCTGATTGCTCGAATCCCGTAGTCTTTCCTCCTCCAACAACCCCCGAGGCGGCCACAAGACTCGCCTGAATCTGACGCTGGCGTCGGCGAGAGCGAGACCGCCGGTTCTGAAACCAGTAAAACACGTTCGCATCCCCAACCGAACCAAACTTTTCTAGCAGCTTGCGAATCCTTACTGTCTCATCTTTGGCTGGATTCACCATTCCGCTTTCAAAGATGGATTCAAGTATGAGGATCTGTTCTGGCTTTGGGGTCCAACGTGAGCGGATGGGCTCGCTGGCGGCGGGGGGTATGTTGCCGGAACTGTTTTGGTTGCCTTCCATAGGTGGAGGAGAAGGGAAGAGGAGTCAAGTTGGGAGGGAATAGAGGAAATGAGGAGGAAGGGGAGATGGTGACATGTAGTCAAGATATGTGAGCTTGCTTTTATTATGCTGACGTTTTTATAGGGCTTGGTTGGGGAAGAATGTGCGTTGGGCGGTTCTTCATTAAAAAATATTAATAATAATAATGCATGGGAGGTTTGTTTGATGCATTTGTTTAATTTAGAGGTTTGTTGGGGGAATTAAATTGAGTTCATTTATTTATTTATATCTTCAAATGGACCACATTTATTGATATAATATGTCAGGATACCAAGGTTTTTTTAAATATGTTGGATGATAATAGAATCTGAAGTAGTAAGTTTTTCTCTAATTGTCAAATCTCCTATTTAACAAAAAAATTATTCATGATAAAATATATTATCTAACTCTTATAAAGCACATGGAAACTATAATCTATATTTTTTTATTAAAAGCTTCTAAATAATTTGATTATGATATGTAAATACCTGCGATTGCTAAATTATTATTATTTAATGTTATACATATAAATAAGCAACGATCTTAGACTAATGCTTACAATGTGTACCTGATTTATTGATGCATAAAGTTTGTGATAATCTGGCAATAAAATAATTGGTATAAGGACCTAGCTAGCACTTAGCAATAACCTTTGGTTTAAACTCTAAGCATGAATCACGATGGAGTAGAGTTGTGATGAATCTGAGGTCTATTTATCAATCATAATAAATTAACTTTGAATTTACTAAGACATTCAAAGTTCAATCTAAGCCCTATAATTTCTAATAATTTATAATCAATAATAATAATAGAAATCAACATCAAACCAAAAGAAAAGAAAAAAAAAGATTTTTTTTTCTTTTTTTCCCGATTTTTCTTTATATATATATATATATATATATATATTGCGCTAATTTATTATGCAAAAAATATCTGTTATATAAAACAACTGTCCGCTTTTATGGCGGAATTACTATCCATTTTTATCCATATATGTCTCAGAAGATAAATCATTAATCAGTTTCAAATATGTTGTCAGGACTTGTCTAATTATAATGAATGAATAGAGGGGCATGTTCTTACTTGGACATACAAGAAAACACGCCACCCTCCTTTTGAATGTCAAAATTTGGTCAGATCTGGTCGAATTGTAGGAAAGAAAAAGACACCACAAAAGGCAAAGTTGAGGATATGTTAGGCAGAGCTCCATATGCTTTGAAGCTGGAGGACAAGTGGGGTCCTTTATTTGTCTTCATGACTTTATCATGAACTACTGCAGAAAACAATTTCGTAGCTTTCTACATAATTGAGCTCGCCCGGATGGGACCTCCATGCCAAGCATTGTCCACCTTGTTCTTCATTAGGTCAGCCATCAGATCATTCAAATCATTCAATATCTTCATACGTCCGGATATACATGAAGTTTAAATTTTATAATACAAAAGTACATTTACTGAAATTATTTAGTATTATATGTTAAGAAACTGCTTTGAAAGTGTCTTATTTGAATTTAGCTTTAGAATAGGATCACTGGAAGAAAACCACAAAGTCATACACCGCCGCAAATTTTACTATGTAATTCAGAAAGTTTTATGAAAGCTCACACAAGTTTTGTCTCCACACTCACACGAAGAAACTTAGAAGACTTGCACTACCAATCTTCCTTCTCCAATCCGACGTAAAAAAGCATGTCGAATCATCAAAGTTCACCTCTTTGAGACTCCTCACATTCACCTGGATGCTCGTCGAAGGATCAGAAGAAAGAAAGAGCACGCCTTAAGAAACCTACTCAAAATTGGCTTTTTCAAAATTGGCCTAGAAAGCTAATTTTTTTGTGTATTGACCGCACAGGGAGCTTTAACACCCAAACTTAGCACCGAGCGCTCTGTATCGGCGCCCAGAAATGGGTGACTAGGTGCCAATAGACCGGCCCCTAAGCGTCGGTCTCTCGAGAATAAGAGCATCGCCCATGGCATGGTTGCTAAGGCGCAAGCCTTAAAACTGCGTGGAATGCATTGGCTGTACACACTGTAACATTAAAATTTCTGTGAAATTTTACCACCACATGGTAAGTAGACACTACGACTCAGAAAGAGTTGAGCAGAGTGGAACTGAAAAATGGCGACGTTGTTTTCGTCGAATTGACGATGAAGATTGCTATGATTGTGAATTCTCTTTCACATCTTCCCTAGGTGATTGACAATGCTAGGGTACCTAGGTTTTTTTTTCTTCAACTTGAAAAGCCATAGAGTGGCCCCGACATTTTGTGGTGTTGACTCTAGATTTGTCCATGAATCATACCCAAGAAATGAAACATGAGAATTAGAGAGAGAGATGTGAGAGAAATGCGATATTTTTATATGTGGTTTCAACAACTTCTATTGTATTTAATGCTCCTATAGTTACATGGGCTGGGATTAGTTTGAAATGATAATTTACACCTCTGAACCTCTTTAATCAATCAGCTCCCAATCAATTGACTTCATGTCGTGCCATTGATGAATATTCGACGAGTCGTTTTCTTGTCAGCCGACAGCTACCTAAGCAGTCTTTGAGTCAATGTGATTATGGTTTGATCGGCCTCTAGGTCAGTTTACCCTTGTTTAGCCGCTCGATCAAACATCAATCGGTCTTTTACTATGGTTCGGTCGTCCTCCAAATATTTTTTTTTTCTTGTAGAGCTCTGTAAGGTGACACGTGCTCTGCTCGGAGACGTTTACTCAGTGGAAGATCATATCAGGTGTTTTTATTATATAATTTTGAGATGATATTGCATTATAGTATTTTAATAGCACTAAATTCTATAAATAGATTAGTCACTAATTGATATTATGAACTCAACATTGTTCAAGGATGACCCAACCTTAAGATTCAAGGATAATTTATGGCACATTGTGCGTCACGTAATTTAATACAAGGCACATATAGCGGAAATGAATGCGCATAAATATCCCTTATAATTCTCAGGGTTAATTAGGATCAATTTTGTTTATTTAATTTTTTTTCTAAATATAATTATTTAATATATTTTTACATGCTTTTATTTTTAAAAATAAATTAAAATATTAAAAAAAAAACTCAAAATAAATTTTAGTTGTTTTGATCAATTTTAAAAATAAATTTATTTTATTTTATCTCCCCTTATCATACATAATTTGTTCAAATCAAATTATAATAAATAAAAATAGAAAAAAAGAAAATAAATATAAAAAATAAAATAAAAGACCTCCCAAATCACGCCTAACAAATCTATACGCGGCATTCTCATTTTTACCACAGCGGAGAGAAATGCTAATCTCTTAGATTAAGTAGGCTTAGCCAGCCTACTAATCTATTTATTTGATAAGCTAAACCATAATTAAGACAATGCATGCGCTTATACTACGTAATCTTTTGCTGCCGAACGACAAACAGCCTTAAGGAATCTAAACCTTCATGATTAGCAAGCCTTAATTAATGACTGTAAAAAATAATGGGGACCTGCCTAATACTAAGCACATTTTTAAAGTACCATTAAAGCGATAAAAGCAATCAGCAGCGATTAGAAAACTGTAATTAATTACGCATCTGAAGAATAAGATCGCCTCTTCAGTCATCATTTGGCCGACATAATAATAATTTTCTTCATAAATAAAGTCAACAGAGCATCGATTACTAAGTTGATCTCAGTTTAGTTGTACTTAAACCTCCTTTAATCGTGCTGATAAAACATAGTTAAGGCTTTGATTTCATGTTGAAAAGATTTCTAACATCTTTACGAAACCACTCCATCACGTGCTATGCAAAATTAATTCATGGTTAAAGAAAAAAATTTTCCACATAAAAAAATAGGGAATAAATAGTTTTATAACTATATTTCTCTTAGCATGTAAATTTACTGATATACTAACCTTCATGATCGATTGATGTTTATTAACAGCACTTTAATGATTTTTTACAC
>NEWO01000044.1:256130-279300 GCA_003013225.1 Phalaenopsis aphrodite | reverse complement strand
TCATCTCTCGCTTCTAGATAAGTGGGAGATGACCAAAATGAGCTTCAATACCACAACGATTGCACCACAATGGTTGTATGTCTCCCCCCCCCCTCTCCTCGAAAGAATCAAACCTTGTGTAGTTCTTCAAAATGTCCTAATGAGTAGCCAATCATCAACTCAGATATTTACCAAACTTCTGCAATATGTGAACTTCTATCACCTGCATAGTCTGAATTAGTGTGATTAAGAAATTATGCAATATGTACATTTGTGAGCATGCTCATTTGATTCTCTTTCATATCTATCTTCTTCAACAAAACATTTTCATCATCAACTAAGTTTCGAATAAAGTGGCACCTCACATCATTTTGTTTCATATGGGCATGATGAAATTTCTTCTATCACCTGCATAGCCTTGCTCTAGTCATCAACCCCAAACGTCTTCAGCATCTTTCGAATATATGCTTCTTGCGAGATCCAAATATTTGTCATTGAGAATTTTCATTCTAAGAATTCTGCAAGCTTCACCTAACTCTTATATCATGAAATATTTGGGTAGTTGTTTATTTATCTTATCAACCTTAGTCTGATTGGCAAATGTAATCAATATGTTGTCAACATATAGAAAAAAGTAGATGAACTCACCATTGACCAACCTATTAAACTATGAATAATTGGCATATTGGCTCATCGTGTACTCATGTGCCATCATGAATTGATCAAACTTATCATACAACGTTGTAGTGACTGCTTCAGCCCATATAGAGACTTTTCCACTCCGTAAACTAAAATTTTTGAGGATCCATATCCAGGCAGTTGGAACATATACATCTTCTTTTGTAATTCCCCATGTAGGAACACAGTCTTGCGTATCAAGCTGCTCCAAAATTATATTGTATTATGCTAAAAGTGCGAAGAGAAGATGAAGCGAAGAATGCTTGACCACAGGGGATAAAATTTTGTCACAGTCAATTCCTTCTTGCTGAGAAAAGCTTTTTGCCACTAACTTTATCTTATACCGAACATTTTATCATATACTTTATCTATGAGATACTTCTTTGCATACACCCATTTGCACCCAATGACTTTCTTTCTAGAAGAAAGCTTCACTAGTCTCTAGGTAGCATTCTTCTGAAGAACTCCATCTCTTCATCTATTGTCCATCTCCAAAGGTCACCGTCTAGGCTCTTCACTGTTTTTTTATAGTGACAAGAAATTTCAGCCTCCATGGCTGAAAGTGCAAATGCAATGTGATTCCTTAACAAAAACTAATTTTGGAATATTCTGACGTTTGTTCCTGATTCTGCTCCTAGAAATAGATTCTTGAGCAGAGATCTCATTCTCAACATCTTCCATTTCCTCCTTAGCACTATCAATAGGTACCTCCTGAGCTGCAAACGAATCAGACACCTAAGCAGGATTGAAGGAATTATGTGGAACAAATGGTGTTCTATCAAACTCTTACTTATATTGCATCTTCACATGCTTCCATTTGCGAGACTTCACCGAGCTCATCTTGTCGAATAGAAAAATCTTCTAAGGATAATCTTCTTCTCTGCTTGATCATAAAGTTTAAAACTAATGATTCCATGCTTGTCACTTCGCAAACCGTTTACTTTATATATATATATTAGAATGAATATTCCAAAGGAGATGTGGTTGGGGCATCCTGTTAAAGATTATGAGCACATGAAAGTGTTTGAGTGTCTCATGGCCTTGGCCCAATAGACTATCAAACCCAGTATTGGACAAGAGACACTAAAATTTTTCTACCAAAGTCTACTTCATCCTCTCTACCACCCTGTTATGATGTGTCTTTCGAATGACGAAGTGGTGCTTTATCCCAATTCTCTAGCACTCTTGTAACAACACATCTTATATGTATTTTCCCCCATTGTCGGATCTGATATACCAGATATTTGTATCGGTCTAAGTTTCAACCTACTTTTAAGTTATGAAAATCTCCAGTATCTCACTCCTGCACTTCATGGTGTGAACCCAAATATATATGGAGTGATCATTTGATAAAAGAGACAATATCTTTATCAACCGAAAGATGTTGTCTTATCGGGCTCCAAACATCCGTGTAAACATATTTTAGAATATCTTTTGTACTGTGGATGACAATAAAAGAGGATACCCGTGTCTTCTTACCAAATACATAATGATTACAAAAATTAAGTTTGTAGGTTCTCACTTTTTTTATCAATCCTTGCTTCACCAAAACCTGAAGTGAAGTCTCTTCTCCAACATGAGCTAATCACATACGCTACAATATAATGACATCAGAAGAATCATAAACAACATCTGTCGTTACAATCACTATATTACCTTGAAAATAACAAATGTTGTGATGACAAACTACCTTCAGAAAAATCATTACTCCATTAGATATCTCCAAAACTTTTGTCTCGATAACTATCTTATAGTTATTGACCTCTAAAACTCCAACTGATAATAAATTCTTCCTAATATCTGAAGCATCTCTAATATCAATCAGTGCCCACACAATACCATCATACATCTTGATAAAATGTTACCTCCACCGATAGTATGACAAATTTGATCGTTTCACATAATCATTGCACCGTTATCAGCTTCTTGTATGTATAGAATCACTTTGAATGGGATAAATGTGATACGTAGCACTTATGACCAAAATTTAGCATGAATTATTTTCATACAAACTGTGAGAAACTACAAATGACAATAAAATTGAGTTCACCTTATCACTTCTCTCCACAATAAGATTGGCTTTTGTCTCTGAGGAAACTCGATTTCCTTTTTTCTTCAACTTCATACAATATTTCTTCTAATGATCAATTTCTAAGCATAAAGCATACTCATTTTTTTCCAACACTATGCCAACAAGACTTGTCCTGCTTTTAAGAAGTATTGTTGCTACCACCCTTCTTTGCCCAATTATTCTTCTTAGATTTGCCACGATGAAGTGTAACTGCCCTTCTCTTCGATGGAACTTAAGTTTCAACAATAACGTAGTCACCTCACCATAATTCAAGACCTTCCCATCAATGAGTACTATCGTGAAGTTTTCTTACTCATCTGGGAGTTAATTAATAAAAGAAGTGCATTGTCTTCATCTTCAACCTCATCATCCAGATTTAACAGATTTATCAAAAGATTTGTAAGATCATTCAAGTACCCATTAATAGTAACCCTACGTCTCATCTGAAGCATGTAAAGTTAACATTTCATATAGAGACGATTATCTAAGCTCTTCATGAGATATTTGTTCTCCAATGTCATCCACAATTTTTTTATAGAACTCTCATCATCACCCCATATTTGATGTACTGAGATAAGTAATTTTGGATCAAGCTACTATTCCTTCAGTTTACCTTCAACTCATCTCTTTCTGACATCTCTTCAGGATGTCCTCATTATTAAAACCTTTTTTTAGATTAAAAAAGTACAATGCATACATCACCTCGCATTACCACATACTGAAGTTTTCTTTGTCATCAAACTTTGTCACATCGATCTTGACGAGATGCTTAACCACCTAATAAATCAATATCTTTTTCATCGTCGTGGTGGATGTTAAAGTACCTGACAACATGCTATTATCCATGACTCCGACAGATTTCGTAGCTCAACTTGCTTCAATCTATGTCTTGCATTGGCAACTTTGTTGGAATCGCAGCGCTCGTCATCGAAATCACCGATTCGGCTTGTTACCAATTGTTGTGCAAAACAATACAAAAAATAAATTTACACAACAAAAAAATAACCAAACAAAATGCAATTTATGTGATTCGGTGCAAATCCACCTACGTCTATGAGGAAATGTTACTCCACTATCAACAGGTGGGGAAAGAAAAAATCGGCCGAATTAAGGTTATAACTCAACACTCACACCAAATCTTTCATAATACCTCTTATAAATAAGAGAAGATTGGGGCATACACATTATTATTTCAAATGTAGGAAAAATTATGTAATTAGATATCCTTCAATTATGTTTCATAATATATAAAATATAATATAATTAAATCTCTCGAAATTAGGTTACCTAACATCAATCTTCATAATATACATACTTCCTAATTTACAATCATTAGATTTCATGTTATTCATAACAAGTTTACCTTCATAAAATTGTAATATCTTGTATTTAGCTTAACTTGTTACATTCTATGGTGCATACTATTTAATTACTTATTATATTGTGCATTACATCTCAACTGATCCTCGTATGAGATTATAATGGTTAAATTTGTTGTTGTTACGAGATCTATAGATATACCAGTTGATGTGGTATATATATAAATCAAACAGGAGAACGATCGACGAAGTGAAAAATAGAACGAGAAAAATCACACCAGAAAGAAACAACACAGCGGAACACAAATTTACGTGGTTCAGCAATTTGCCTACGTCCACGGAGTTGCAGAGAATTTTATTACTTGAGGAATTTGCACCAGTCAATCACCTCGAATTACAAGAGGAATACTCTCACTTCATTGCTCTCTTCTTCTCTCTCTTTTCTTCTCTCTCTACACCGAGATACACCGAAGAAACTCTACACCGAGATACACCGAAGAAGAAACATGTACAAAAGAAATAAACTCAATTTCTCTTCTGCCACAAACCACCAAGAATAAGCCTAGGGAGAACAATCTTCTTCTTCCTTCTTCCTTTTGCCGCAAAGAACTGCTCCTCCTTGCACTTCTCTTCCTCTGCCCCTTGGAAACCTTCCTCTATCCCAAGGAAACCAAAGAAGAACTCAAAGCGTGACTTCAAAACCCAAGGAGAGTCATCCGAAGCTTTTATCACGAATAGAAGGGAGCGAAGAGATGCTTCACTTCACAAAAGAGAAAGGCGGGAGTAGTTATTGTGAAGAGGTGTGACTCTCCAAAGCAAAGTAACCGCCCAAGCATAGTGGACCGGGCTCCACCGTTTCCAACAATTCTCCTACTTGAAGACCGGTACAGAGGCTGCAACATCTCCTTCCTCATGCTATCCTCCACTGGTGGTGTCGCCTTTTTCTTCAACATGTATCCTCCACCTTGAATACTCCAACTTGAATCCTCTACCTTAAATCCTCCATATCTCAAAGCCTCTGTCTTCACTCCAGAAAACCAACTGAAGCTGTGCACAACTTCAGTTTCTCAAAAGTAACACCCTCAGTCAACATATCAGCAGGCTCCACATAGCTTTGCACCTCTAAACTATTTCCTGGGTCACTCTTGTCTCTTCTTACAACTCCCACTGCATAGGCAATATCCTGCCTCTGTTGAAAGCCTTTTTCGACAAGTTTAGTTTTGTACCTCTTCCTAACATCACGCTCAGTCTTCACCTGATACAACCACTTGTTGTGCAATGTATTCTTCCCTGGTGGAAGTTCTGTCAGCTCCTACTTGCTCGAACTTTCATCTTGCAAGATTTCTTCATAGTTTTGTGGTTCTTCAACATCTGTCTGTGAAATAATAGGAATGAGTGCCCCGGACGCACTTTCCTCTTCACTTCCATCACTGCCATACACTGTGGCCTCTAGCAGATTTCCTACCACATTCAAAGCCCCTGAATCCAACATCAAGTCATCAACAGAACTATGAACTGCCAACAAAAGTGCATCTTGTGATTCTTCAGATACCACATTTACGCTATCATTCTTCATCTTCTTAGGATTCCTGCAGTTTCTCTTTATGTAGTCAGCCTTGCCACAATTCCAACAGGTTGTCTACTTACTAAATTTTGATTTTGATCTTACTATACTTGAGTTCATATCATGTCATCTCGCTCTAAAATCAACATTAAGTGTCGAACTCGAACCTGAAACCACGCTAGAATCTTTCCTGCGAACTTCTTCAGCCAAAATCAAATCACGAATATCATTGTATTTCAGTTTAGATTTACCTGCAGAACTGCTAACAGCTATCCTCATGGCTTCCCAACTTTCTGTCAATGAAGCCAACAAAATCAATGCACATTACTCATCATCAAAATCAATTTTCATAGACGACAATTGGTTTATGATAAAATTGAAATCATTCAGATGTTGAGCAACAAAAACATCTTCCGTCATCTTCAAATTGAATAACTTCTTCATCAAGTGCACCTTGTTATTCGCCGATGGCTTTTCATACATACCTGATAAAGCTGTCAAGAGATCTACAGTCGTCCTTGCCTTGACGATGATGTGTGCAACGGACCTCGATAGGGTCAATCTAATATTCCCCAGAACTTGTCGATCCAACAAATTTCATTCAGCCTCGTCCATCCTTTCAGGTCTTTTTCCCAATAACGAAAGATTAAGTTTCTTCCCATAAAGAAAATCCTCTATCCGTATTCTCCAATAACCAAAATCTGTGCCATCAAAATTTTCGATCCCTGAAACCTTCACTTCATCTACAATCATCATTCTTCCTCAGATCCGAACAAAGCTTTGATACTAGTTGTTGTTGTTGCGAGATTTATAGATATAACAGTTGATGTGGTATATGTATAAATCAAACAGGAGAACGATTAATGAAGTGAAGCATAGAACGAGTAAAATCATACCAGAAAGGGACAACACAGCGGAACAAACAGATTTACGTGGTTTGACAATTTGCCTACGTCCACGAAGTTGCAGAGAAATTTACAATTTGAGGAATTTACACCAGTCGATTACCTTGACTTACAAGAGAAATCTCTCTCTCACTTCATTGCTCTCTCTTCTTTTCTCTCTACACCGAGATATACCAAAGAAACTCTACACTGAGATCCACCGAAGAAGAAACACGTACAAGAGAAAAAAAACCTAATTTCTCTTCTGCCACAGTTCACCAAGAAGAAGCCTAGGGAGAACAATCTTCTTCTTCTTCTTTCTTCTTCCTTCTGCCACAAAGAACTGCTCCTCCTTGCACTTCTCTTCCTCTGTCTCGAGGAAATCTTCCTCTATCCCCAGGAAACTGAAGAACTTAAAGCGTGGCTTCAAAACCCAATGAGAGTTATCTGAAACTTTTATCACGAACAAGAGGGGGCAAAGAGATGCTTCACTTCACAAAAGAGGAAGGCGAGAATGATTATTTGTAAAGAGGTGTGACTCTCCAAAACAAAGTAACCGCCCAAACATAGTGAACCAGACTCCAACGTTTCTAACAAAATTTTGGAAGGAAATACCAAGATGAGAAACAAAATAGTTTCGCTTATAGTATAAGAACTATTCAGTTGATGAAATCACTTAATATCGCTATATTAAGAGCAAAAGAAGAGAGGTGATTTATGCATAAGAAGATAAAACAGAGAAAAAGAAGAAAACTAGAGGGTACTGTGCTGTTTTACAATTAATTGATGATTCTACTAGCAAAAGGGACTGTGTGAAAGTGGTACTTCTTACTTTAAGACAAAGGAGAAACCGATTTGTCTTTTTTACAATTTATTACAATTCTATCAATAAAAAGCCAATGTGAAGTGTAACTTAAAGATTTGGGACCAAACACTAATAGTTTCTGAAACCATAGAACTATGTGAAGCACAACCAAGAAAAATAAGTTCAAAGTTCAGCTTATGTTTCTTTCATATTACATAATTGAATTTCACTTTAAACATTTTCTATTGAAATTATGCGCTTGCTAGCTTTGGACCCTAAATTGTATAGTTTCTTAAAACCAAAATCTAGTGATGGTTGCCAAGCGGACTTGGCACAGGTAGTAAACTCTTGATTTTTAAACTATAGGTTTTAGGCACCAATCTAAATATTATACAATTGATCGTAACCACAAAGATTCAATATCTCTAATCAGTCTTATGGCCTCAAATAAACGTAGCTAGTCTAATGTCTACCTAATAGTTTTACGATTTTGGGCCAACTTAATGAAATATGAGAAAGCTTTTTATCCTTTAAAAAGAAACATATAGTTTGGTTTTTTCCCCCTTCTTTTTTATTGTCTTACGGTATCCCTAGAGTACCCAGAATAATAATGCATTTCAATATAGCCAGCATGTGAAAACTCCTAGTGTAGTATGCAGATTTACTTCATTTTGTCAATACTTCAATCAAGATACAAGAAGCTTTGGTTCTAATCTCATATTGGGTAGTTGAAGAATATATTAGCGCGTAAACACCAAGTAGTTCTCCTTTATCCAACGACCTGAGCTTTTAGGATAAAAATAAATTTCATCGCTGGTGCATTTAGCCCAACTATAATCCCTTTATGTTCATCCTTTCTAACAACTTTAATTTGGGTGTGGATACATTCGAACAAATAAGAGCAATCTCTAAAAGTAACTTCAGATAACTAATGGAAAAGAACTTACATGAATCCAGGTAGGATGGGCAACGCATCTATAATGATGACGCAAATGACTGTTGCAACAATGCAGCCCCAAATGGACGCATGTGCTATCCAATTCCACCTGAAAATATCCATTCCTAAGTGAAGGTTCACCATAAGAACAACTGCAAGGATCCAGAGGTCACCAATGCCGGATCCATCAATGGTACTGTGTCTGTAAGCAAGAAATGGTATGAAAAAGATGGCTAAGCTTTGCCAAACAGAGTCCATCATGGTTAAAATGAACAGTTTTAGGTTGTAACGCTCTTCTCTTTGGCCGGACCCATAGAGCTGGGGGTACTTCAACAGTGTTTTCTTGCTCAAATCCTTGTCAAGTATTCCTACAACTATGGTTGGCAGAGCTGTGTAAATAACTGAGTACAAGACACTGCTCCACTCACTGATCGCAGTTGTCAAACTGAAAGCTGTATATAGCACATACCTGTAGAAAGAAATGCGAAATTTTATTAATTATAGACCAGGCAAATAAAGAATTGCAAGATGAGGGAGAAAACTGAAATTGTAATCTCTTATAATTTTTGACAAAAATTCTTATGTATTTACATATCTAACGCCTATATTTTATTTTTTTACATTAATACCACCAAAAGTTTTCATATCACATCACAAATACAACAATTTTAACTTTTGAAAAATGAAATACTACTTTTCATGAATATGTCTACCGTATGTAAAAATTGAAATTTAGGTGCTAGATATGTAAATACATAGGAATTGACTACTGTGTATTAAAATCTTCTAAAAAATGGTAGTAGAAGAAAGGGTCATCAAGTACCCACACAAATAAATAAGCTCCCCTTCTCTAAACTTAGAGCTGCTAGGATAGTTATCTTTGGAAAAGTGGGTATTTTGTATTAAATAAATAGACATCATCAAAAAATTCCTCTTTACTGCACTGAAGTCAAAAAAATTAAATCGCTTCTTACTATTCCCAACATCTTATAATATAATCAATTGCGACTACCAATGTTATGAAATACTGACCTTTAACCTTAATTTTATAGACAAATATTAAACAGATGGGTTCAGAGCTCCCTGTTACATCTGATAGACTAGTCTTAAACCATGACACCAATATTCTTTATGAAACTATTATTGTATTCGATACTTCAATCGTCAAGCTTCTATTGAATCCTTTTTTTAATATTCAAATTAGAAATTACTTGATATGTTGTTACGGTGTGTGGAGCCAAAGTATTCCAAGCAACATTTAAGGCTGTAGCCTCTAAGCGTTAGCCATGGGTGCTCAAGTGCCCTATAAGGGCTTGAAACAGAAAGGTCGGCGCCTATGCGCCAGACATTTGGAGCCTAAGCGTCTCACATGATGTGGGCGCTGCTCGTTTTCCCGAGAGACTGACGCATAGACGCCTAGGGGCCCATTTCTGAGCACTAATACCGAGAGCTAGGCGCTTAGGCACCAAATTTGGGCGCCTAAGTACCAGGTGCAGTTAACAGACAAGATTATGATTTTTAAGCCGATTTCGAGCGTGAAAAGAATGAACTTGTAATTTCTTTCCTCTAAACTCTTCGATGAACATTCCGGTGAAGGTGAGGTGTGTCGAGGAAGTGAATTTTGGTGATTCGGCATGATTTTGCTTTAGATTGGAGAGGGAAAATTATTAGTGTAAGTTCTGTAAGTTTCTTCGTATGAGTGTGGAGAAGAAATAAGTGTAAGTCCTTTGTAAAATTTTCTGAATTATATAGTGAAATTTGCAATGGTGTGGCTCCGTGATCTTTTTTCCCGTTTTATGATTTTTCCACGTAAAATTCTTGTGTGTTTTTTTTGTTGTTTTGATTGTGTTTTCTTAAATTTTTTGTTCTAATTTTTTCTTGAATCCTGTGATCCTATTTCACGGTGAAATTAGAAGGTGACACTTTCGAAGTAGTTTCCTTAACAAATGTTGTCTTATAATTAGTTTACAAGCTAACTAAGGTTGATATGCATGTATGCGGTCCATGACAAAATAAAATCTGATTATAAGTTTTCTTTTTTCCTCACATGCACCCAAACATATGCACACCACATATAGAAGGTCTTGAACCCAAGAACCCTTATTTGAAAAACAAAGCTCCCAACCAAAAAGCCAAAGTGGCTTGCATAGAATCTGATTTTAAGGTTACATTCCTTATTCTTTGTGCATTAGGGCAGAAGGCTTCATGAGTGGCCTAAGCTAGAGTCCTAGACATTAAACCAAGAAAGGCACACTTGTTCAACTCAAAATTGCACAAATAATAGGAGAACAATACTTTAAGGTGTAAAAGATCTTGAAAATACTAATTATTATATTTCATATTTGTTATAACTCTATATTTAAAAGATTATAAATTATATGAGGCATCTTGAGAATCTCTATTTATTTCTCCTTAAATTAGAGAGATTAGTTTCCTCTTATATTTTGTTATTATTCATTTCTTTTTCTGTTGTATTCTGTTTTTATTGTTTTCCTTACCAGCAAGTCTTGTAATGGGTATTTATACCCCTCTTTTCAACAATAAAATTAAGTCATCTTATATCTTTTCATAGTATCAGAGTCATATCAATCTTCTTCTGTGTAACGACTTCTTCATCTTCCTCCTAAGAAATATCCTCAGCCTCATCTGCATCTGTTCGAACTAGAATCGATGACACTTCCTCCTTCATCAATGGCCACAAACTCAACGTCCAGAACTACCTCCAGTGGTCTCAATCCGCTATAAAGTTTATCTGCAACAGAGACAATGACGACTATATCACCGGTGATGTCGCTCCGACAAGGATGACCCAAAATTTCGGACATGGAATGCAGAAAATCACATGGTCATGTCGTAGTTAATCAATTCCATGACCAATGACATCGGCGAAAATTTTCTTCTCTACGGCACGGCCAAGAGTATTTGGGATGCTGCTCGAGAGACATATTCAGATAACATATTCAAGCTCTTCGAGATCGAGTCAATCCTTCACGATCTTCGCCAAGGGGATCAATCTGTGACTCAGTATTTTAATGCCCTCTCACATTACTGGCAGCAGATTTACATGTATGAAATCAATGCCTGGTCATGCACTGTGGACTCCAACTTATACCTTCAAATCATCGAGCAAAAAAGGATATTCAAATTCATTCTCGGCCTCAACAACTCTCTCGATCATGTCTGCTCTCGTGTATTAGGCTTCAAACCACTACCAAGCATTCGCGAGGCCTTCTCCGAGGTTTGCCGCGAAGAAAGCCGTCAGAAAGTCATGCTTGGGCATATCTCTACCTCGCCCAATCTCTCCGTTGACGCTTCCGCCCTTGCAGCTCGGATTCCTCCGCCTCGACACAACGACAACCCATCACGCAAAGTACGTCTCTGGTGCTATCATTGTCGCAAACCAGGCCATAATAAAGACACGTGTTGGGTGTTTCATGGAAAGCCAGTTGATTGGAAGCCTCAGTCTGATTGTGATCCCCATGCCAATAGCGTCGTCGCTGTCGATGACCTCACACCAGCGCCCAGTCCATTCAGCAAAGAGCAACTAGATTTGCTGCACAAACTGATCGGGAAACCACCTAATTTGGTTGTTCCCGACCCCATCACTAGTCTGCTCACGCATCAAGGTACGTTCTACCATGCCTTCACAATCAATCAAGGATCCATCGGTCAGTGGATCATAAATTTCGACGCTGCTCATCAAATGACTGACGATGTCTCCCTTCTCCATGACTATATGTCGTGTGAAGACAACTCCACCATCCGCATTGCCGATGGCCCTATCTCCAAAGTTACCGGCTTTAACTCCGTGCGCATCACCAAAACATTCTACTATGATCTGTGCTTCATGTTCCTACTTTAAATTGCAATTTAATATCCATAAAAAAGTTAACTAGTGATATGAGGTGTATTGTTAAGTTTTTTCCTACCACGTGTGAATTTCAGGATGCGAACTTGGGGACGACGATTGGCAATGCTGAGATGTGCCCGGGTCTCCACGTCATCAATGATACTTTACCGCCACGACCTCGCTGCTGACATTTGTCTACCAATCATTCTGTCTTCAATTCTAGTGTCAATAAAGATTCTGAGATCATATTATGACATTTTCGTCTCGGTCATCTAAATTGTATGTATCTTGCAAAATTATTTTCAAATTTATTTATCAATAAAGATGTTTGTTCTTTTCAATAATAATTTTGTCAACTTGTCAAACACACTAGCACATCATTTTCACATGTTGGTTACACCTCTTCCCGACCTTTGCACTCATTCACAGCGATATCTGGGGCCTATCTCGCGTTACAACCATTACCGGAACTCGGTGGTTTGTCTCCTTATTGATGATCACACTAGACAAACATGACTATTTCTTATGAAAGATAAATCTGCAGTCGGTCACATATATTAAAAAAATTTATTCAATGATCCAAACACAATTCTAAACCTCCATCCAGACACTCAAAACTGATAATGCAAAGAAGTACTTCGCTTCCGTCCTCGGCTCTTATCTCTCCTCTAAAGGCATCCTCCATCTCAGTTCTTGCATCGACACTCCTCAACAAAATAGGATCGCCGAACGCAAGAACCGCCACCTTCTCGAGGTGACTCGCTGTCTCATGTTTTCCTCTAACGTGCCTAAGGTTCTTTGGGGTGACGTTGTATCCACTGCAACCTACCTCATCAACAGGATGCCTTCTCGGGTCCTCAAATTTCAAAGTCCAGTCCAACTCCTTCTCAAATCATTTTCTCACTCCAAGTTAATTACCTAAAATTTACCTATAAAAGTATTTGGTTGCTCCTTTGTTCACATTCATTCACAAACTTGACCCCAAATCTACTAAATATATTTTCCTCGGCTACTCGTCTCTTCAAAAAGGGTATAAGTGCTACTCTCCTCTCACAAGAAAAACCTACAACACTAGGGATGTCACCTTCTTTGAAAATCAGTCTTACTACCCCAATTCTAATATTCAGGGGGAGACTTTAAGGGAATATCAGTCTTGGGGGGACAATGAGTTCATACCACCACACACCAAATCCTCGTCTCTTGAACCAAATTCATTATCTCCCGACTCGGATTCAGCAAGTCATCCAATTCACGTGAAAATGTACCTAACAATCAGTCTCCGTCTAGTCCTCAAGTGTCTAACTCGAACATAGATCACCCAACACATCCAACACCAATCCAAGAGTCAGAACCAGATCCAACTCCTACAGAAATCCACTCAGGTACAAACACACTTGAGCATGAATCTACTATACCTATGATTGATGACTTCAACATTCCAATTGCTTTAAAGAAAAGTGTTAGGTCCATCCGTCCTCCACTCAGGTACGAACACATGATGCATCCGATCTCTAACTTTGTGTCCTATGAAAGACTATCTTCAGCTTACCGAGCTTATGTCACTGCATTCGACAATACACAAGTCCCAAACACCATTGACGAAACTCTCAAACACCCGGGGTAGAAAGCGGCCATCAATGAGGAGGTAAGAGCCCTACTAAAGAATGGTACATGGACTGTTTCAGACCTGCCAAAGGGAAAGAAAGAAATTAGATGCAAATGGATCTTCAAAGTCAAATACAATGCAGATGATACAATTGAGAGATTAAAAACACGTCTCGTACCAAAAGGTTTTTCACAGTCATACGACATTGATTATCAAGAAACCTTTGCCCCCATGGTCAAGCTTAACACCATCAAAATCCTTCTCTCACTTGCGGCAAATAAAGACTGTCAGCTACATCAACTCGACAAGAAAAATGATTTCTTAAATGGCGACTTGGAAGAAGAAGTTTCAATGGAAGCACCTCCAGGACTAGAAACATTCTTTCCAAACAACAAAGTCTGCAAACTTCAAAAATTATTGTACGACCTCAAACAATCTCCCCTAGCATGGTTCGATAGATTTACAAAATCAGTGATAAAACACGGGTATACTCAGTGTCAGACAGATCACACTCTCTTTGTGAAAACCTCTCCCGAAAAGAAGATTGCAATTCTAATCGTATACGTCAACGACATCATCCTCACTGAAAATCACGAAGAAGAAGTCTAAATCTGACAAAGCTTCTCACTCGGGAATTCGAAATCAAAGACCTCGGAAACCCAAAGTTCTTTCTCGGCATGAAACTAGCTCGATCAAAACGAGGAATATTTGTGTCACAATGGAAATATACATTGGACCTGTTGAAAGAAACAAGTATACTCGGTTGCAAACTCATCGATACTCCAATGGATCCCTACAAGAAGATCAACACTTAGAAAAATAACACACCTGTTAATAGGGGGAGATATCAGCGACTCGTGGGGCAACTCATCTATCTCTCACACACACGAACCGACATTGATTTTTATGTTAGTGTTGTTAGCCAATTCATGAACAGTTCTACGGAAGAATACATGAATACAGTCTACAGAATCTTGAGATACCTCAAAATGACTCCAGACAAAAGGTTGTTGTTTCAAAAGAATAAAGATCGAAGTATAAAAGTGTATTCAGAAGCAGACTGGGCAGAGGATGTTTCGGATCGATGATCGACTTTTGGCTGTTGCACTTATGTCTGGGGAAGTCTAGTCACTTGAAGAAGCAAAAAGCAATCTGTTGTATCAAGAAGCAACGCTAAAGCTGAATTCAAAGCTTTTGCACTCGAGATCTGTAAAGGAATGTGAATTCGAAGAATACTCAGCGAACTCGGAATGCTAACTGAAAAAACTGTCAAACTACAATGCGACAACCAGACAGCTATCATCATTGCAAAAAATCCAGTAACTCATGACAGAACGAAACACATCGAGAATGATCGACACTTCATCTCAGAAAACATTGAGAGAGGAGTCATCGAGCTTGCATACATTCCTTCCCGACATCAAATAACAGATATTCTCACTAAGCCTCTCCCAAGAATCAACTTTGAAGAACTATGTAACAAGTTAAACATGTACAATCTGTACCACCCAACTTGAGGAGTGTTGAAAGATATCAAAAACACTAATTATTATATTTTATTTTTGTTATAAATCTATATTTAGAGAATTATAAATTATATAAGTGATCTTAGGAATCTCTATTTATTTCTCTCCTTAAATTAGAAAAATTAGTTGTCTCTTATATTTTGTTATTATTCATTTCTTTTTCTATTGTATTGTATTTTTATTGTTTTCCTTACAAGTAAGTCTTGTAATGAGTATTTATACCCCTCTTTTCATCAATAAAATTAGTCATCTCATATCTTTTCATAAGGATAATATCATTGGAGTGTTTGAGAAGGAGCGTCCCTGAGAGCAATTATTTGCATTCTAAGGAGAATACACGCCCCCCCCCCCAACAAAAAAAAAACACGAGAGTTATCATAATTTTGTGAGATCCACTAACATCCATTGGCACTCAAAGAGCTAAATATCCACTAATCTAGAAATATATACCGAATAAAAATATTTTCAATAACAAAATTTATCACTTTTATATAACAAGTATTATTTCTTCTCTTATAACCTCTCCAAACCGAACCATGACTTCTCTGTCGGTTATACTTGTCAGGGATAGAGTACATTTATCTCCTCTTATGTCAGATCACCTTATCAATCATTAACTTTTATGACAATCACCAATTTCCTTTTTTGAAGACTGTTGGTTTAAGATTGTCAACTTAGTCCTTCAATGTTTGTTGAATGCCCAACATAGAAATCCCACTGTGGCCTTGGCCAGGAAAACTATCAACCTCTAATCACTCCATCCATCAATTGCGTATTCAATCTATACTTGCTTCTACATCTAATCGAATGAAAGAGAATAATGAGTCATGCCTTACAACCATTGATTTATTATCGTTTTATGGTGAGTGAAAATAGAATCTTCACAATCAACAATTTTTCAAAATTAAAACAAAACTCATGAAGACCTTTAGACCAAGCTGATTAAGGGACATTAAACTCCACACGTAGCAACCTCCCACTTGAGAGTCAATTTATGATGGATTGTATTAAGAGAAAACCTAACATCTTTGATCAACATCCTTGCTTTATTATCCTATTGCTCCAAAATCCTAACATGTATTCTAAGCAATACTCATTTGACCATTGGGAGCTCTCAGTTAACAAATTTTGAGCCCGTTTTGGGCAGCATTTTGAGCGCAATGCATTTTGAAAATGTCAGATGGAGCATTTGAAAACAGCAGTGCGGTGACATTTCCAAATAATTTATGTTAAAATGCGGGCCGCAGGTTCAATCCTGCGGCTCGCATTTCTTAGCGGATGTATTACTCCATTGCCATCTGATGTCCTGTGACTGCTCCTGCCTCTATCGTTTCTTCTGCCCAAGATAACACCTCTATCGATTGCTTGTCTCTCTCGCGCCTATCTGGTGGCAACTTGTTACCTTTCTCCTCTCCCTCTTCCCTCCGATCTCTGGTTCTATTTGGTTTTTGCGCTCTCCGTCCTCCCACGTTATCATCTATTAATTTTCAATAGAATGGCTTTTTGTTTGCGATTTGCAGCTTTTTCATTTGCGGTTTAAAGTGAGAATTTGGATTTTATGATTTGTGGTTTTCTCTTTACGATTAGGAATTTGGATTTTGCAAATTTTTTTTGTAAGTTACATAAAGGGCACCCAAAACCGATGCATTTACACTTGCCACCATCAAACAATTGTGAATGTGATAAAAATGAAAAATATGGAATGGGGTTTTATCTTTATCATTGATGTCTGAGTGAAAATTAGAAAAATAGAAAAAATTGGTTTGTAAATAGCAATGTGTCGAGTGCTCTGTATATAACTGCCTCAACTGAAAAATATGGAAATGAGGTTTTAACTTTACCTTTGATTTTTGAGTGAGAACTTGAAAAATGAATGAAAGAGGGTGCCTGATTGGTAGATAGAAATATTTTGGGTGCCCTATATGTAATTGTCTCAAATGATAAGAATGGAATAGGGTTTTCTCTTTTCCTTCGATGTTTGAGTGAGAATTTGAAAAATGGATGAAAAGGGTGCTTGATTTATAGACAACAATGTTTCAGGTGCCCTATATGTAATTGCCTCAAATGAAAATTACGGGATGGGATTTTATCATTACCTTTGATGTTTGAGTGAGAATTTGAAAAAGAGATAAAGAGGGTGATTGATTTGTAGATATCAATGTTTTGGGTAAATTACATACAGTACACCCAAAGCCGGTGCTTGATTTGTAGTGCGGTATTGGTGTTTTGTGGTAGCGGTGTGGTGTTGGTGATATTGGTGATGGTGTTGGTATTATGATGGTATGATATGTTGATGGTGGTGGTGATATTGTGGTGGTTTTGTGGTGTGGTAGATGTGTTGGTGGTGGTGTTAGTGTCGGTAAAGGTGTTGGTGGTGGTGTTAGTGTTGGTAGTGGTCTTGGTGTGGTGTGGTGTGATGTGATGTTGGTGGTGTTAGTGGTGTGATGTGATGTTGATATTGGTGATAGTGTCAGTAATGTGGTGATGTTGATGATATGTTGATAGTGGTGGTGATACTGTGGTGGTTCTGTGGTGTGGCAATGATTTTGTGGTGATGTTTCTTTTCATTTACCCTTTTGAGTTATGGTATCTTAAGTGGCACTTTATGTTTTTTATAGCTAATTTTATGCTTATTAGTTATTTTTATGTTAGTATCACAATGGTTAAGATAAAATAAATCGGTTCATCTGCTATATGGGATAAAAATGCCAAACTAGTATTTCACAACCTTCGCCTTAGAGAGGTGAAATTGAGAAATAGGCCACCAACCTATTCTAACAATGAGGGCTAGCAAAATATTATAAAAAAATTCAAGGAAAACACAGGAAGGGAATACGATAGATCTTCGGGCTTAGGTTGAAGATTTTGGAAAGAATTGAAGCGAGGATCTATGGGCTTAGGTTGGGATCCAATAAAGTGAACAATTGATGCTTCAAAAAAATGGTGACCCAAGAGATTAGATGTGAAAATTTATGAAACGTCAAGGATAAGAGCAGAACGTTGTGAATCAGATCGGTTCAAGGATTTCACTGTCAATAATATTAGGCGTGGAGAGTTTCGTTGGAGGACGTATTATCTCGTGACATTGATCAACTGTATTTTAAAAATAATATTATCATATCATTAATTGTTAATTTAGTATTTTTTAAATTTTAATTGTCGTGTTACTGTTTAGTGAGGTGTCTGTTTTATTTTGTAAGGTTCACACTGAATATTTGTTTGTAAGTATGAAATGTGCTACCAAGATTGATTCTGTTATAAACAAAACTATACTATAGGTGCAGAAATGTCATTTATTCAAAAATAACTGCAGCACAACTATTACAAAATTGAAAAAAATAAACATACACCGAGCTTCTTTGCAGCACTTTCTGTGCAGCGCAACAGCTTTTTAAAAAGCTTCTGCTGCCCCAAACAGACTCTTTATCATATATTATACCCATAATACATTCGTAATAAATTTAGTTGTTGATCTTACTAGATGTCACGTACATATTATCATGCTTGCTTCAATGTGCTATCACCATAACAATCTTAGCCACCTTCTAACTATCAATATAAAATTTGAGATGTAAACTTCTTCACCGAATTGCTCGATTGAGAACGAGTTCCTTTCCAGGTCAAAATTGTGCCTCATATTTGGCAGTTTCCACTATTACAACTCTTGACTTGCATATCAGCAACTCATAAACTTTAAAGTAATAAGCTATAAACTCTTCAAGCAAAGCTAAATAAAAATACCACCTGAATCCATAATTCATAATTCTATAAGACTATCCATAAAAAAAAACTGTGGATAATAAATCTTTACTTCCAACAATCATAGATTCTTCCATCTGAGTCAAACATTATCCACCATTCTACTATAGACAGACTCTTTATGTGACTCGACATGCCACATCACCATCATACACTGTTATGACCTTTTAATTGGTTCCTCTGCTATGACTTGAATCAATGTCAATTGCTATATATTATTGGACTTCTTTTACTCTCAAAATTCAGATCAATAGAAAAAAGAAATTTACATGATTTTCTGGTATAATTGACCACACTTAAAATAAAGTAATAAAATCATTAAACATCAACTTTATAGACCAGCATAAGATACTGACAACTATTATAGTTCCAATCAAACTTTCTTATGAAAATAATGATAAATAATCTCAATGCGCAAATTTCACCATCAAACCTGGTGTCAACAGAGCATAATTGAATTTGATCACATTGAATGCATTTATATGTGCCGCTGCAAAAGGAACTTCTTCCATCTTTAAGATTAAAAACCTTTCTCATTAGATAATCTTTTTTTCTTAGAAGGCTTCTTGTGTACATTTCTAGCATAGCATTTATCATGCCAGTTGTGATCCTCTAGTGCAATAAGATGAAGGCAGTGACTAAAATATAACTCTCACCTGTCTATCCAAGAGATTCTAATTTTCTTAGCTCATAGTTGTTGGGTTTGATCCAAAGAGAGGTGGATGTTTCTAAAGAAAAGACGATCATTGATTTATAAATTACTGTATACAAAATCCTTTCCATTAAATCGGTCAATCCTCATCTTTCTATATTTCTTCCATTGCTCCCACTTTTTAGTTTTTCCATAGACTCCAAATCTGCCCTAACTCTAATACCAGTTACTGGAAAAAAATGAGCACCCAAAAGCAACGACATGTAAGAAACTGGGAAAAAATAATCTACAATAACATAAGAAAGTTTACTAATTTATTTAAATTTACTCATATCTGAGGATGCAATAAAATAAATATCCACTAGTTCAAAGATAAGCACAATAAAAATGATTGCTCGCCTTTTTTTGTCACTTAGATCTCCTTTAGCATTCCACCCTCACATTTATTACCTCTCAGATGTTGAGTATAATTCCACGGCTAGCAACACATACCAAAAACAGAGAAAAACTATCGCCTGTCATGTTAGACCACCTCATTGACCCCCTATGATGGTCATCGATTTTCTCTTTTAAAGGCCTTGGTTTCAAGTTATCATCCCTAACCCTTTAATGTGCACTACCAACAACCCAATATAGAAATCCCAATGTATANACATAGTCGTATCGTCGCTGCCGCTCGCTGTTGCAATTCTTCCCAATCTTCATCCTCCATGGCATCTGGTTTCGTTGCCCGCAGAGCTTTCAAGATTCCCTGTTGAGCCAACAGATCTTTCACCCTGGTTTGCCACAATCCGAAGTTACCAGTTCCGTCGAACTTCACCACTTCAAATTTCGCACCAGAAAATGTCATCTGAAAATTATTCCTGCAACAAAATTTTCTGCAAAAAATTCCTCTTTTCAATTCCAGCTAATCACTGTTCTCCTTTTATTCCTTTCCCTTTCCCTGGCAAGTCTACTAGAAAGCCTCCGCAGAAGGAAACTCCAGATAAGGAAGGGGCAAAAGCTTCGCACGGAAAGGAACGCTGCAGAGAAATATTCCTTCAGATTTCCTCAGATTCTTTTCCTTTTCCTGGTTTGTCCGCCCAGCACCAGCGAACCTCCGCGACCTCTGCCCGCCGATCTGATCTGCGGGTCGTGATCCTCTCCGCGATTCTTTCCTGCAAATCGCCCGAACAGCCTTCCTCGAACTGCAGAACATCGCGAACTACCGAACAACAGATCGCGATCCTCCTGCTCGCGGCGTGCGACTCGATTTCTGCGTGGCTGCCACCGCGAGATCCCTTGACGCTCTTCCTCCGCCGCTACCGGAAATAAAATCCAAACTGCCACCGAAACTTATTCTTCTTGCACCGCCGCAGTTTTCTTCCTTGCCCTCGAACCTGATCTCTGATACCACTTGTTGAGAAAATAAGGGCGAAGAAAAACAGTAATCGACACAAATCCAGAAGAACACAGAGATTTAACGAGGTTCGGCAAAGATGCCTACGTCCTCGGGAGCAGAGCGGCGAGTTCCTTTCAATATTCAGAAAAGGGTTACAGAATAGGGGGATTACCTCCTGGGGTTACTAACAGGCCTATTTATAACCCCATGAGTAAACCTAGGCACAATATGTAATTACAACATTACCCCTGTACCAAACCGCGGGGCTTTGCCCCCGCACCCCAACCCACTTAACTTCCCAATTTGGACAGATTATTCCGCTCCGCTCCGCTCCGCTCCGCTTCGATCCAGCGTCTGTCCCGATATGGTATATGAGCCATACCATAACAAAAAAAAACTGTGGATAATAAATCTTTACTTCCAACAATCATAGATTCTTCCATCTGAGTCAAACATTATCCACCATTCTACTATAGACAGACTCTTTATGTGACTCGACATGCCACATCACCATCATACACTGTTATGACCTTTTAATTGGTTCCTCTGCTATGACTTGAATCAATGTCAATTGCTATATATTATTGGACTTCTTTTACTCTCAAAATTCAGATCAATAGAAAAAAGAAATTTACATGATTTTCTGGTATAATTGACCACACTTAAAATAAAGTAATAAAATCATTAAACATCAACTTTATAGACCAGCATAAGATACTGACAACTATTATAGTTCCAATCAAACTTTCTTATGAAAATAATGATAAATAATCTCAATGCGCAAATTTCACCATCAAACCTGGTGTCAACAGAGCATAATTGAATTTGATCACATTGAATGCATTTATATGTGCCGCTGCAAAAGGAACTTCTTCCATCTTTAAGATTAAAAACCTTTCTCATTAGATAATCTTTTTTTCTTAGAAGGCTTCTTGTGTACATTTCTAGCATAGCATTTATCATGCCAGTTGTGATCCTCTAGTGCAATAAGATGAAGGCAGTGACTAAAATATAACTCTCACCTGTCTATCCAAGAGATTCTAATTTTCTTAGCTCATAGTTGTTGGGTTTGATCCAAAGAGAGGTGGATGTTTCTAAAGAAAAGACGATCATTGATTTATAAATTACTGTATACAAAATCCTTTCCATTAAATCGGTCAATCCTCATCTTTCTATATTTCTTCCATTGCTCCCACTTTTTAGTTTTTCCATAGACTCCAAATCTGCCCTAACTCTAATACCAGTTACTGGAAAAAAATGAGCACCCAAAAGCAACGACATGTAAGAAACTGGGAAAAAATAATCTACAATAACATAAGAAAGTTTACTAATTTATTTAAATTTACTCATATCTGAGGATGCAATAAAATAAATATCCACTAGTTCAAAGATAAGCACAATAAAAATGATTGCTCGCCTTTTTTTGTCACTTAGATCTCCTTTAGCATTCCACCCTCACATTTATTACCTCTCAGATGTTGAGTATAATTCCACGGCTAGCAACACATACCAAAAACAGAGAAAAACTATCGCCTGTCATGTTAGACCACCTCATTGACCCCCTATGATGGTCATCGATTTTCTCTTTTAAAGGCCTTGGTTTCAAGTTATCATCCCTAACCCTTTAATGTGCACTACCAACAACCCAATATAGAAATCCCAATGTATAACACCTACTAAGATAAACATCAACCTCCAATCACTCTACCAAACATCTCTTTGGCCTTTACAAGCTCTGCACCAAGATGAATGAATAACAATGATGTGATGCTTTGCAACTATTGATTTCGTCTTCTTTTATAGAGCAACCAGTAGAAGTGAAGTAATAAGTGGGAATAGGATCTTGAGTTTGATAACTACCAATTTTTAAAAAATAAAAATCAAATCTTATCCAAGAATTTGAGATCAAAATGGCAAAGGGAAATTAAACTCCACACCTAATATAGAGACCTCCAATAACTTTCAAAATGTTTTAGTTGATCTCATGTTAATATTTGAAAGCAACTTATTAAGAAACAGAACCTAACTAATTGCCAAAATATTTATTACAGACAACAACTAGAACGTGGAATATATCTTAAGGAAACTAATACCACGCTACAATAATAACTAGCGAAATTTTAAAAAACATAAAATCATAAGAAACATCATAAATTAAC
>NEWO01000044.1:215700-231059 GCA_003013225.1 Phalaenopsis aphrodite | reverse complement strand
AGCTTGCTAGAAAATTCGCTGCGATAAGGTAATGAATTATCATCTTAGCGTTGCTCGAGGATTCAACACACACTCAGATTAAAATGAATCAACCTGTGATGACACCAGAAGTTTTTACTTGGAAAACCCGTAAATGAGAAAAAAATCACGGGGCCTGACACTATTATAAAAATCCACTATAAGTTGACGATTACAGAGACCTCTTGTCCCACAGACAAGAAAGTGTTACTAGATTTTCTCAGGTACAACGTCGGTTAAGGACGTCTAGTTAGCGGTGATCGACGGAGGTCGGTGGTGATCGACGATAGTCAACGACAATCGATGATGGTGGGTGTGGTCGACGAAGGTCAGCGGTGATCGCTGACGGTCGTTGGTCGACGATAGATGACGGAAGTTAACGGAAGTTGACGGTGGTCGACAACAGTGAACCGTGGTCTATGGAGGTTGACGGTGGTTAACGACGGACGGCGGTCGACTGTGGTCGGGGACGCTCGGCGGTGGTCGATGACGGTCGCTGGTGGTGGACGATGGCCGGCGGTGGTCGTTGACGGTCGGTGGTGGTCGACGACGATCAATTATGACAGAGATGATGTTGGACTTGAACTCCTTCTCAATGCCTCAAGTTCTTTCTCAAGTCTTCTCCTCTCATATGAGGGGTGGAGCTTTATTTATAGTGTTATGAATGCAATTAATGCAGGATTACAAATCATTTTGATCGGATGGTCCAGAGAGCTTCCCTCGATCGGATGACGTTTGATGGACATTTGAGTGCCTTAACGATGTCGGAATTGAGCAATCATGGACTTGTCTCGAGACGTTCGATTCGAGTATGAACTATCTGAATTCAACATTCATTTGATCTTTCAAATGTGTCCAAAAATCTTCAAAAAATGATTTAATCATTCGATATGGGCTTGATTTGACTCGAATTGGACTAACTTTGATATCATTAGGTCATTCTTATCGAGTCGGTCAGTTTGACTATAAGTTTGTTGAAATCGGAACTCCATATGACTTTTAATTGAAGTTTGAATGTTTCTTGCTCAAAAGGTTGCCTTGAGATCCGTGTCATGCCTCGAGATTCGTGCCAGATGATGAAAATTTGTTGTTGGCTTATCAATACATATATTCCCTTTTTTTCATATTTTTGTTCATTTTAATTGGAAAAGTTGGCTTACACCTTTCAAAGAACTCAATTTTTTCAATGTGTTGAATCCTTTTAGAATGTAGGCTCCTGTAATGTCCGAAAAAATCGAGTGGAACATGAACAAACAAAATTTTGTTCTTGTTCGGCTCGTATATATATCGAGCACAAAGAAATCATTCATGTTGGACGCATTTGCTTAACGAGGGACTCAAACATGAGTTATCAATTTTATTTTCCATGGTCAGCGAGACATTGTCGAAGCGCAACCGACGCGCTTGATTGTTTGAACTTTGCATCCATTATCCATTTATTCCTATAAAGGTAATTTTAGAAAAAAAAAAAAAGTTTGCATCCATATGATGACTCAGATCCGGTCCCACGAGGGCTCTTTTTCCTGGTTCTAGATGGTTGGCTTCTGTCATAAGGATAATTCTAGTGTTTGGGGTTGTGTGCTTCTAGTGAGTCATGAAATTTGGACCTCTTCGGTGGCATCGATGAGTCATGGCAAGGTGAGAACAATCAGAAGCTGCTAGAAACATCTAAATATTAATTGTAATAATTTTGACTTTTAAGAGAGAGCTTTTGTCACTTCAATCAAAAAATTGAAAAATGATTGCTTTTATTTGTAAACTCATGATTAGTCATCAAACTTTAATTAAAAAGTATTAACTAAAAAAGTGTCATTATAACAAAGCGGTTTATATATATATATATATATATATATATATATATATATATATATATATATATATATATATATATATATATATATATATATATATATGATTCACAAAAACCTTGATGCATACTCAGACAAGAACTTTCAAAAATTAAATTTAGAAATACCCGAACTCCAATTTATGATCAAATAAATTGATTCACGGAAACAAATAAAAAGACATAGTAAATGATCCAATATAAATCCAAGTGAGTTCATATCTTGCAGTTGAAGCATAATGAAGAGCTTTGAAATATATTTTAGGGGACTGAGTAATCTCCAAATATGACCACTTTATAACCAATTAAGCGTCTCGATAAGACGAATACAACAAAACTAAAATCAACTAATTCTTACATCATTATGACAGTTAAATACTCATAAAATTACATCTCATCAAGGGAATCACTTTATGTCTATCACACACCAACTGCCCCCCTTAAGGACCGAATGTGGTGCGATAAAGACAAATGATTTATTCAAACTGAATTCTCACAAATACTCATCCTGACTTTTAAAGTCACGATCTATTGGGTAATAAACTAGTTCAATTAAATCGTCTAGATATATTTGAAACATTTCATTTCATCATTCACATGCATATACTTGAAGCGTGGAAACCATGACATCAAAACACACACACACACACACACATTTAAAATATAGGAATGTGTTAATTACATGAAACACACATTTAATTAACAAAAATCCTATTAACAATACATGTATAAATTACATGAAATTGTTTTATTTTGATAAAATAAACAAATATAAACCTAAAAAAAACTTAATTAATAAAAAAGCCCTATGATATAGTGTATAATATTTAACATATACAATGAAGAAATGCATACACATAAGAAAAATTCGAAACCATAACATTATAACCCTACCCAGGTGTTTCAGTTTTGGCATGAGAGATGAAAAATTTACATGTAGGAACATTAAATTAGCACAATATAAAAGACTTATAACAAAACTTTATGAATCATGCTTAGAAAAATTTGATTTTGATTTTAATTAAATGAAAGCATGTTAATTTTTCAAAAATAACTTCTTATGAATAACACCTATTGCATTTAAAATGAAAATTCTATGACTTGATGCAATGAAAGTTTCATTTTAGAAAAAATCATGTATGAAATTTATAGAATTTTGCATGAATGTGTATAAGAATATTGCCTAAAGCCTTTAGAATAGAAATTAATAAAAAACTCTCCAATTTAATGCATTTATATTTTGGTTTTGACAAAATTATTGTGAAAATTCATCAATTTTTACATGAAAACATGTAGAATTATGAATTGAAAGGCTTATGATGAGATTAAAAAGAATGTCCTTTAAATCACATAGAAAACTTGAAGAATTTTTATCCTTTGCCTTGAATTTGATTGTTCTTGATGCTCCTTGCTTAATTTCTTGTCTTTTGATTGAATTCTCCAAGAACTACTAAGAGTTCTCAATTTTAGATGATGAAGAAGAAGATATTTGGAGAGAATAATCAAAAGAGGAAGAAAAACCTTAGAATTGGAAAGGAGAAAAGGGTTCTTATTGAATTGGGTGTGAATGCACTGGGGAGGGGAGTTAAGGGTGGTTAAAGGAGTTAGTGGGGTTATTTATTGGAGATCATGGAGTGGATGAGTGGATAAGATGGATGAGGGAAGTTTCTATCTAAATTTGATGGTCAAGATTGATCCAAGAGAGGAATAAATAGCTTTTCTTGTTTAGACCAAGAGGAAATGATCACTAAGTTCGCTAAGGTGGAATTTAATAATAATAATAATTTATTTATTTAACTAAATGATGGGTATTTTTGTAAATATGCCTAAAAATAAAGGATTTTCTATAAATTTGCCAAGGCTGTTGAAAAAAATTCAAAATTATATACCATTTTGAAGATGATAAAACAAGGAATCCAACGGTCCAAACAGTTTGAAAAACAGAGTAGTGTATTAAAAGTTATGGCCATTAGAAGTTCAGGGGTAGTTGGGGAGTTAACTTCTTAACCAAAACATGAATTTGGTCAAATCGATAGAGTTAAATGACATAAGTTCAATGGCCTAATTATTTTTTATGAATTCAAGCTCTATAAAGAGGATATGATTTGTTAAAGTGGGCCCTACCCTAGGAAAGAGAAATGGTCAATTTTGACAAAAAATTTCAATAGACTAAATTGTTCCAAAATGTGTATTTTTAACAAATCTTTCATTGAAGATTAGAGTCAAGTTTGAGTATTTTTGATAGAGTGATGGTCAAATTATCACTTTATCTCCTTTAATTATCGTTTTCTTTCCTGATTATCGTTTGCTCAGAAGGTGTCCAAATGGGGACAAAATTGTGCACCCAAGGACTCATTTGAAAGATTTTGAAGAGATGGACACAATGGTGAAATAAAATTTAAAAAATAATGATTCGTTGAATAATTTTTTCGTAAGACCATTTTTGGGCATTACAAGCTAAGTAGACAACTCATGCATATAAATTATTTCAATTGATCATTAGATTGGTTTGCATAGTTCTTATCAATTATAATAAGTTTCATGCATTCTTTAAAATGATTTTTTGAGCCTTACAATCATCTTTAGAGAGAAATAAATAATTCTATGGTTTAATAGGATTGAGCTCAAATGAAGTCTGACAGGCTTTAGGCAACGAAAAGAGGGTTAACCAAAAATGAGGTCAACAAATATGTCATCCGTTCATGTGTAATTATAAGCATATACTCATAATTATGTTCATAAGATTCATAAATCTGTTCATAACAATATCACTAGTAATCATATAGACCTCAACTATTTCTATGTCATATCATATCATTTGGTCGTCACCGAGCCTAAATGATACATTAAATATTGATAAAAGTTAATCTCTTCCAACACAGCAGTTATTAATAATCTCATGACACCAACGATTCTCTATGTTCTATCGCCGGCTGACTGCACTAGTTCCCTATGTTTCATCACCATATGAATACCAAAACTCGGAAATCCTACATTCTTATTATCTATACATGCAAGTACTAATGTAATAATCTATCTATAACATCACATGTGATATTTCATAAAGCATAATTCCTAAAATAAACATTCTTCAGGTATTCATAGACCAAAGGAATCAATTATAACAAATGAATACATGCAGAAAATTATTTCATAAGCATATTCATAAGATTCATAACATAGTAAAATCACATGTATTGTAAGGGAGAATCAATTTACATTCATACATTCATTGTAGATATTTATCCACAATATGCAAGAAATCTTAAACGCAATAGTTTCAAATATAGAATCACATGGAAACTATAGAGATTTATTATTTCTAAGTAAGCATAAGATTATTTCACCTGACTTGACGGAGCAGCCGAACGATGAGTTTTCATACGCTAGCCTCAAGCATATTATCTAGTGTAAACAACTTAAAAGTCATAAGCATCATAAGATTTCATAAAATTTGGGCACATTTTGTGATATAACCCAAAATATAACTTATTTACTAAATTTTACCTCAAATTGGCTTCTCTATAATAACCCCACCTTCTTTGATTTTGGCTATTCATCTTCCCTCTTCTTCATATTCCCTTAATCATCCCTTTCCCTCGCTGATTTAGTGCTAAAAGCACTAACAAAAGCCAACAAACTGCTCACACACTTTTGTTTATGCTAAAGTTAACAGAAATTGGCACAAAAAGAAGGAAGGAAAGAAATGACTCAAACAAATCTCATGACTACGGTGACCCAATCGTAGAATTCTTCAGTACAAGAAAAATGAGAGCAAAGTGAGAGAAAAATGAGGGAGTGCAACATTTAACTTACCTCCCTCTAATGACCAACTATTTGTTCTCATTAGACCATTGCATGCGAGAGAAAGTGCGTGGGAGTCAACATGAAACACTGCCGATGGAGAATAGTTAAGAAATTTATAATTTAATTAAGGTTTAATTAAAGTTAATAGATTCAATATCTTATAAGTTTTATGTCTCTCTCCGTTCATAATTTATATCTATTGCTTTATATCGATTTGATTGATTCGACATGTAAAATTTTACAAAATTACTTCGATTGCATTCTGAGAGGTATGGAATTTGGTGTGTGTTTTAAAATTGTCAAACCTTTTTCTAATTTTTCAAAATTTGGTTGTTACAGTGTCGTCCGATGAAGTGGTATATATTCATGCAATATTTACAAAGGATGACGCTCCCAAAATCTATAAATAGACACACACTCTCTTCATGAAGGGAGGGCTGGACAGGAGAAAGCTGAAGAATCTTCAAACTCTTGAGCGTCCTTGAGCTCCAGAATCATCAACACCACCACGATCATACCATAGTTGCCCAATCACCTCTATCGTCGTTATTGAACCATATATGTTTGTCTGCCTCCATCTGACCACAGTCTCAGTTGGATCACCACCGCTGTCGGACCACTGTTGTCTGGTCGTTGCCACCACAGGACCATTGCTGCTTGACCACCACCGTCTTCACCACCGATCCACCACTATCTGGTAGGTGCCACTATCAGGCCACCGCTGCCTGACCACAACCATCCGCCCGCTACTACTGCTGTATCATCTCTACTCAGCCTCCATTATTGATGTCGCCAGACCATCGCCAATAACACATCACCACTTCCCAAATATATATTTATTAAAAATAATGGTTGGAGGCTATAATACGAGCCACAGTCACCCTCATGTGCCTAACCACTCAATCTTGCACTGCAAGACACATGCACTCAATAGGGCTCGAACCCGTGACCACAGGAGACTTAGAGCTGACCTCGCAGATGCCAACCAAAGATTCACGGCAAGCGACGCTATATATATATTCATACTCAATTTTTATGGTGATATGGTGATTTAATATTCTACTATTCTTGAAAATAAGAGATGCTTAGAAGATTTCTTTTTATATGAAGTAGAAAATAAGGCACGATGTTCGGTCTTGAAATTTTTATGGGTGAACCCCATCTAGAAAAGAGCTGAACGAGAAAGGAAGAACTAGAAAACAAAGAGAGGACAGGGAAGCCAAGGGAATTGGTTACATTTGAATTAATAGTGAGATTATTTGACTCTCTTTAAGATGTTAAAAAATTTCTTCCTCTCAATGATGTATACCACAAAAGATTCCCCTCCCATACTCGTCATATAACACATATAATGCTACACAAAAAAATAAAAAAAAAATAAACTCTAAATTATGGAATGGGTGCGAAAAAAATTGTTACATATTGCCAACCTATTTTGTCACTGGGCAAGATGACAAACTTATCTCGACTTATTGAAATAATTCTCCAGATGGGCTGATTTAAAAGAGTAGCTGAATTAGTTTATTGAAGTCGTTGGCCAGGCTGATGGGTTAAATTAATTATCTAAGTTTTTGACCTAGTTAAAAAGATAGAATCAACGGTACATTTTGAGATGAACCAACAAGCTAGCTCATAATATAACATGAACCGTATTCAAGAGATTTAGACAACACATACATGCATGCTCACGCACGTTTACACACACACCAGTAGTCTTGTGCTGAACCAACAAGCTAGCTAACGTAAACATGAATCTAGTTCAAGGGGTTTAGACCACAACCCAACACACACACACACACACACACACACACCCTAAACATCCTAAAATTGATTTAATGAGGCTGAAAAGTGGATCATGGCTCGCTATATTCGATTTCGAGCCGAGCTGGCTCAAAATCAAATCGAGCTCGTTTCAGCTCGAAATCAAAATGGACCGACTCAAATTGAGTTATTTGAATCTATTTTGACTCGGAATTGGTTTGATCCAGCTGAAAGTTAAAACTAACCGGCTTAAATTGAGTTTTTTGGTTCCATTCCAGCTCAAAGCAGCTGGAAATTTGCTTGTAACTTGTCATATTCATTTGCTTAGTATTATAAATATAACTTTTTATAAATAAAAAAAGTATTACGGGCCGATCTCATGAAATCGACATGAAAAAAAAATTTGATTTAGATTTTTGACTAATAGCCGGGCTCATTTATATGAATCCAAACCAAAATTAGAATAGATTTCGGAGCAATTAACAATCTTTGAGCACGTCCAGCCAAAAATAAATCCTTGTTGTGATTAGGTAACGGGCCTGAATACCTATTTGTAAGTGAGCATCGCCATTAAGGAGCATAATATGAATGTTCAAATTCAGAATGGTTTGAATAAATCAGTACTGGTCGAAGTTAATTTCCAGTCTGCGAGTTCAAATTACTACTGGTCGAAGTTAATTTGTTGCTAATTTCAATAGCATTACTAAGTGGTCAGGCCTTGTTTTGTTTATCATTTGGAATCCATAAAGATTTATATCATCATGCAATAAGATTTTAGCTCGTCTTTTATACACATCAATAAAATTATAAAATTACATAATTTTCTAAAAGTAATTTGCTGCGATAATATTATTTTGTATTTTGAGAAATTAAAATAAAGAAATTTTGTTCCTCTTATCTATATCAAAAGGAGAAGCAACCTAAAATGCTAAAAGTAATCTTATGTTGCTTCTCCTTTTGATATATTTTATGATGGGAGTTTGGATAGTTTTGTTGCATTAGAATTGTATTCAAAATATCAATTACGGCTTGTTTAGTTATTTTTGATAGAGGTAATAAGGAATAAAAGACCAAGAAGTCTAATATAAATATAATGTTGGTATTATGAGTCAAATTCATAATAATTGATGTGCATCATTTTCACAGGCCATTACATGCTTCAACATTATTTGTGATAACTAAGGCCAAAATTAACAGACATTAGTGTTTCTACCGACAACGTATATCAATTACAAAACATGACACACATGGATTTTTTTTATGACAATGAGTGACAAAATTGGCGGGCAATAGTTTAATATTCTATATTGTCTCTATAAATAAAGGTATACGCGAATGTTGTTGGCAATGATAAGCAATAAAATTGGTGTGCATAGATGCTTATGTCAGTAACATGAATAACTAAATTTATCAGTAATGACATGTGGTAGAAGATTGTAGTAGAACATTTTGGTTAGGAAATTATGGTCAGATAATCGTGGTTGAGGACTGTAATTTGGTAATGATAGTTAGACAATGATGATTAAGTGATAATATAGTCAAGTGATAATGTTTAAATGATGGTGATTTGACGATGATAGATTGGTGACAACATTTAAAAAAAAGATAGTTGAACTACAACGTTGCTAACAAGGATGATCAACATAGAATAATGTCTAAAGGCTTTAAAGTTTTTTAGATTTCTAATTTAAGTTGAGGTTTCGTCATCTCTTGCTTAAAATAATGCGAGCCTATTTATATTTATTTGAGTGACATTTTAATAATATTGTTTAAGAACCCATAGACATTTCTTCAGTGATCCGTGTTAATTCCTTCAATCATAAAATATTCTATTAATATTTTTTTAATGGCTATGGATGCCCCTTTGATTGTGAACATACAAGAATCAAAGATTAATTCTTCCTCTAATAAATGTTACGAAGATTTTCAGTCATGTTACTTAATTTTGTCTCATTTAGAGTAAGACCAAGGCACATTTTGTGTCATTATTTGTCACATTGAGATATTCAATTTGACTATCAATTTATCAAAATAAAAAGTTTTACAAATTATTTTTTAACTATTTTTCAACATTGAGTTCTATATTATCCAAAAATAAATATTAAGCAATTAAAAAATTGCATTATAAAATGTAAATAAAAAATTACAAATTGCGGCTATTCATAGTCGTCAACATGAAACTCTCTTTACGGGAAAAAACTTGCGTGCGATAGACGTACGCAACGCTGCGTGCGATATTGGGATACACCGAGGGTACAATGGGGTTACATCCACGGTATAACCCCTTGTAACCTCCCTGTAACTTTTTGTAACCTACTTGTACCCGAAAATAAGTTTCGCCATATATTAAGAATTTATTAGTAGGTTAAACGTAAGTTACAAAAGGTTACAGGGAGGTTACAAGGGGTTATACCGCGGATGTAACTCCCTTGTACACTCTATATAACCCCAATATCGCACGCAGTGCTGCGTACGTCTACGCACGCAAATTTTCTCCCTCTTTAAGGTTGTTATTCAAGTAAATCTACTCCATTGCAATTTTAGCCTTCCTCCAATTTTGCATTTTAATTGAAATAATAATTGTTGGCATTTTTTGCCCAAAAAAATTCAAATTCGCTGAAATTTATTTGTGGAGATTCTTTTGAGCGTTAAAAGTATTATAATTGAGTACGAAACATCAACTGCTCAAATGTTCGAACCCGGAAATAATCTGAAGAGCTTGTTCACACTTAGAAATAGTGCTGGGATTAGGTTGGGCTGGTCAGCAACTATCACTTGTGTTGTAAAACTACATTTTTTTTCAAAATTTCAACTTAAATAGTTTTGGGAAATAATTAGTTAGATGTTTCCTAGAATGTTTTAAACACTTGAAGTTCCATAAAAAAGACCATTTTTTTTTATTTAATGGAACAATGTTTCAAAATTTTTATTCAATTTATTCTAAAAATAAAATTATTTAAAAAATCCACAAAAATATTAAGAAATTCAAAAAATTTATAGAAAATTTAATAGCTTTCACTTTCTCCAATTTTAGTATGACTATTCAAATGAGGGAGATAAAACTCACACATTGTAATTTCCTTTATCTAGTTTTCTTCTTGAAAGTGGTTTGATTGTATTTGTTTGGATGGAATAAAGTTTAGTGTTAAATCTTTATTGGGATGTATGATTTCATATTGTTCGTGATACCACACAATCCGGTATAAGATCCTGTATAGCTATAATGACAGTAGAGAAATAGGAGATGATGTGAAGGAGAGAGATGGATGCCCCTTCCTTAGAAGAATGACTAAGAGCCCCCCACCACACAATTAAGGCGTCCCTCCCCCTTTATTTCATAGAGACTTTCTCCCTCCTCCCTGGAACGAAATGCCCTCTCCCCCATAGGCCATTCTCCACCGGACGTTTAGATGGGAATGCTTTAATGAGCACATAATCTCCACTTGGTGCACAATCTAATGTCAGCGATGTGATGATTGCCCTTTGTCTTAGGTGAGGGGTTATCTGGGAAACTAATAAACATACCAATGGTTGATTGAATGTTATCTCTGGTTCAATCGGACTAGTTTGAGTAATCAAGTGCGATCTGAACACTTCGGTAAGTGGGTCTGATTCGACCGTTTAGGTGATAGACGGTTTGGTTGTTTCGATGAGTGAGCCTAGTGCTGCAATTCAGTATTTATGTATATATTTAGTTACCAAATTCACTTATCTTTTCGATCGGACACTCGTGACGTTCCACAAGAAGAATAAAGGAATACAAAAATCTTCTCACCGCTTGCTAACACTTTGAGCCTTTTGAGATGAAGATAAAATGGGTTCTTTTGAAGTGATCCACGGCATATATATTATTCCTTTTTTGCCCTTGCACTATTTTTTTCTCCTGTGTTTAAGATAGGGAGTAATGAGTTGAGAATTGATATTGTATATCTTTTCTAGAAAAACACCCCATCCATAGAAGCTACAAGATGAAGATCAGGTCTCAATAGATGCTACTACGGCTATTATTCAACTTTGGCAAGAGGAGCAATTGGGAAAAAATAAAGAAGAATCAAGCTCAAGCAAGGAAGAATCTCTAAAGAGGAAGAAGTCGTCAAAGAAGAAATCACTCCTGCAAAAATATTCACTAAATTTAAATGATCCGGTGGATGTTCCTCAGCCTGCAGACTTTATCTCACATACTGCTGTCAAATTAGGCAGTGATCTGGTTTAGGAATCTGAGGGATGGGGTTGCAATAGAGATGGAAATCTTGGAACTCCCGTATCCAAGAAAATGTTCCCAGAGTACAAAGCTGTGGTGGTTTTCAGGAATATTAGCGAGAAAGGGTATGAAGGGAATAGATTTAAACGGAATAGATATAAGTAATCTCCCGGTTCAAGAAAAGTGAACAGCGGGAGACGTTCGATGGTATCCAGTTTGGAGAGGAAAGAAACCTTTGCTCCGTCGCAGTTAAATTCAGATGTGGCATGGCTGCAATTCCATTCTGATTTTGATGATTCGGTGACATTGAGGGAAGTGACGAAAGGAGAGACGCATTGTGCTGAGTATGATGAATATGAGATTTAGGTATTCCTTGAATAATTATGCTATGGCTTGTGATTTCCACTAGCACGAAGTTGGCAGATCTTTTGAATTTCTTCAGACTTATGTTAGCTATGATAAGTTCCAATGCCATAGCGAGCATAATAGCGGTGGTGATGTGTGCATGAGAAAAATATTTGTTCTGGTCCACCAACTTGTTTCGTCACCTATCTCAGATGCATACTCATAGCGACTTGGTCGTATTCTCTTCATCATTAAAAATAATAGGGCTTCCCAATAAAATAACTCCTGACTAGAGAAAACGTATCTTTTTTGCCCGTGACATGAAGGGATGGAGTATTCCCACCAAGACCTTATTAGCCTAGAAGGAGACTGTTGAAGCTATAGAGATGTCTCCCGGGGTAAAAACAGTTACGAAGCATTTCATAGTGTAGAGATTGACACTGCTTATTACACTTCTCCTCGTTTGTTGAAGAAGATACTGACAGGTGATAGAGTTGCCCTTCTTGATTCTTCCCTCAATCCTTCCAGGGTTGATGCTGGTGGTAACCGCATGAAATATGCTTTCCTGAAACTGTAGTGGTGGGAGACATTGGCCAACCTTTTTGTAGTGGAGCGTTGAAGACAAGGGAATCGAGAGAAAGTTTGTGAGTGACTCAGGGAGGAGCTCCCAGGGTCAAGGACACAGAAAAGGCAATTGCCGATAAGAGAAGGTTGACATAACCATCGCAACATCTCCATGATCTGAGTGGTCATAAAAGATCTCGAAGAGACATAAGGTATGCGACTTTGATTGAGAGCACTTGGATCACACCTTCTATGAAGGGAAGGATAGCGATGATGAATAAGGGAGGGACCTGGTATCTAATTGACACGACAAAAAACTGGAGCCTTGCCGAGGAATATTTATCTTTAGCGTATCAATTGGGTCCTATCATTTGTTCTTGTCGTTTGAAGGATAAAATAGATTCATTTGATAATAAAGAACAATATACCCCTGATAGATAGTCTGGCAACGGCTTGGCAGTGGGCTTATTCTGTAGGGACGTTCCATAAAATTTCAGCATGGGAGAAGGAGGAGTTGGAAGTTGCCCTGGATAATGCAAAAGTTTAACTTAAGGAGGAAACCCGTGTCTCAGAAGAACTTCGATTATCAATTTTAAAGTTCAACGAAGATTTTTTTTTAAAGATTTGTTGTTTTCTTGAAGTGATAGTTTCGTTGTTTTATATACTGAGTCTTTTGAGACATCGCAGTTGTATAAGACTTTAACTGACTACTTATGTTATCAATTTTTTTAAGCCTTCAAAAAAAATGAGCTCAAGGTTCTCTTGTACCTCCTGAGGATTGCACTGTCATTGTAGACTTCAAAGTTTCCTACCAACTTCACGTCAGTCACATAGCTACGGGAGAGTTTTCCATGCACCCACGGAGAATCACGGAAAACTATGACTATTTTTGTGGGAAAATATGCTGGAAGATTCCACCGTCAAGAGAGATCGAGCATGAAGGACGGCTTAGCTAGTGACATACGTTGTATGTATTTAAAAAATAATATGATTATATTATTAATTATTGTTTTAAAAGTCATTTTATTAATTTTGATAGTCATGTCATTTACTATTAAGTGAACTAACTGCCTATCTTTATTTTGTAATATTCTGCATTCAATATTTACTTTTAAAGTATAGAATGTACTGATATAAATAGTTCTATTATAAATAATATTACTATATAGGAGCAAAATAATCATATGTTTAGAAACAACTGCATAACAACTGTTTTTAAACTACAAAAACAAATAGACAGTCAGTTTATCCGCAGCAGCTTCTAGTGACATTTGTTATTAGTGTGCAGCTCCCCCAAACAAATCCTAAGACACTCTATCAAACCTTTTATATTCACACTCAAAGGCTAGTAACCATTGTATTTTAGCTCTCCCTCAGGTGGATCTATCAACCACTTCGTTGAGCAGGTTAAGACTTTTATGCAAACCAATTCGCAGAGAAAAAAAGGATCATAAAAAACTTGCTATCTCATTAACATTCGCTAGAATTAGGCTCTGAAACACCATCATAATACAGCATTTAGGATAACAAAAAACGCAAAATTTTCAATCAAAACCAGCAAAAAACACACCTTAATTATTCTCCAAAAACAAAAGAAAAAAATAAATAAATTTGCTAATCCATTAAACCCACAATACCTGGTTTAATTGCTAAGCCTGCTAGCTCGATCCCATCCTCCCAATTCGAAGACTAATGGGAAACTTCACCTTCTTGATCCCTTCTCCATCCTCAAACCAAGCGCTCTTCAACTCATCCACCGCCTCCTCCGTAAGCACCTCCACCCCCGCCTCCCTCGCCTTCTGATACCCCGCCCATGTCTTCGTGAGAGCAATCAGCCCCTCCACCCCCATCTCCCTCTCTGCTACAAAACCCCTCACCGGCCCCGTCCCCCCATCCACCCCCACCACTTCCTCGAAAGGAAACTCCAGCCCTTCATACCCTTTCTCAACCAAAACCCTAATATCCTTCCTAATGTAACTCCACATTACCTCCCCCAACCGCCTATATATCTTCTCCACCCTCCCTCCGTCGACGACTAGGCGATAGTCGTAGCACCACGCGGCTAACACTCCGCCAGGACAGCGGAGGACCGAGCGTGCCTGCGCGAAGAAGGTCGGGATGTCGAACCAGTGCAGAGCCGTGGCGACGGTTATGAGGTCGACGGAGCCAGGTGGGGCGACGAGGCGGTGGAGATCGGCGAGAGGAAGCGATGGGGGTGTGACGACGAAACGGACGTTGCGGAGATGGGTTGGGGCATGGGAGATCTGTTCAGGGCTGGAGTCGGTTGCGACAACGGAGTCGAAGAGGGAGGAAAGAGATACGGCAGCTTGCCCGCTCCCCGTGCCGGCGTCCCAGGCGAGGTGGCGGGCCGGAGCTTTCGAGGCGACGAAGTGGAAGAGCTCAGGCGGGTAGTTTGGGCGAATCGAGGCGTAGAACTGGACTTGATCGGCTTTACGGAAGAGATCCGCCATTTTTTTTTCTTCTCTAATTCTCTCAACTCGGGCGTAGCATTTGTTTTGATACCGACATAGCACAATTCTAATGTATTTACATGTCACGCTTAATCATTCATAGTTACGTACATTGGATTTGGGTGTTTTAAATTTGTACATTAATACATGAAAGTTTAGATGTGAGATTTGTAAATACACAGAATTATGTGGTATGTATATGTAAATGCCAGTAACAAATGATAAAAAAATCTTATCACCATTTAATTAGATTGAGTAAAAAATTCTTCTTTTATAAAAATTGATGATAATCTATAACATTTATTATCTATAAATAAATATGAATTTTGAATAATTTATTAATAGT
>NEWO01000044.1:182176-215385 GCA_003013225.1 Phalaenopsis aphrodite | reverse complement strand
TTCTTTTATAAAAATTGATGATAATCTATAACATTTATTATCTATAAATAAATATGAATTTTGAATAATTTATTAATAGTCTCTTTTTTAAAAATAAAATTTAACCAACTTAATCAAATAATTTTTAAATATAATAAATTTATTATGAAATCGAGCACATCACGAGATATCCAAAGAACCCGATTTTGCTTGCTTCTGACATTATTAAGACGCACATGCACATTTTCCAATCAAAAGAATCATTCTGACCTGTCTGATAGATTGATTTAAATTCAAGCATTATTTATGGAGGATGTCTATAAATATGCCCCATACTCTCTTATAAGGGGGGTCAATATTTATATGAGAAAGCTGGAGGGAGCTCCAAGGTCTTGAGAAATCTCGAGCTTCACCACTGTCATGGGCAGACCCATGTTGACCTGAGAAGGGGTAGTTGCCCCACCTGAACTTTGTAAATTTACTAGTAATAGGGGTAATTGGCTCATTTGCTCAATTAAAAATAAAGATTTGCCCCTGCCACTTTTTTGGCAGCGCCCTGCACAAGAGATTTGCATTAGGAGTTTACAATGTAGAAGAAAAAATATAGCACTCATATTTCTATCCTTCAATAAATTCTCCTAACTAATCATGAGGGAAATAAATGCTGCTAACTTATTTGACATGTAACCTTCAAATTTGCATCAAAACAAATGCATTGTCATAGGTAAAAATCTTTCAAATAAAAGAAAAAGGCTAATGCTCAAATTTTTCCCCCTCCCCACCCCCCAATTGTTTCTCTACATTGAAGAAGAGGTATAACAAGTAAATTGACTTACTACATCCGAACAGACATATAAAGAATATGTCCAACAAAATTCTCAGAGAAACAAAAAAACAATGCACATAACCGAATATAGAAGCCAAACATAGTGTATATTGGCCTTCTGTGAAGCTGAACGAGGCAATGAAGCAGATGGAAACCAAAAACACAAAAAAGTCATAAATGAAAAAATTTCAACGGAGGGAAGCGGCTAGTCTACAACACCGACAACATAAGGAGGTGAGCGCAACCGATTTAAGCTCTAAAGACACAGGTGACAAACGAGGGGAGGGGGCAAGGGGTATTTGCACAGATATGGTCAAGTATTTCACGAATTGAAGAGGGACATCGACATCAACTATCGCTCACAACGGAGCTCCCGCTCCGTTTCAACTTTCGCAATCTAATTTCTTCATTCACCTCGGGTTAATTATAAGTCCCTTGACATTCTTTCCTAATGTGATAATTATATCTTCGATTAGCTCTTGAGTTGGATATGATTCCCTTGGCATTCCTTCTCAATCTAATTCCTTCATTCATATCTTGTGTTAGATATGAGTCCCCTAACATTTTTTTCCCAATGTGGTAGGTATTTTTGCAATCAATGCTTGAGTTGGATGTGAGTCCCCTGACATTCCCCCCTCAATCTAATTCATTTGTTCACAACTTGAGTTAGATATCAATCTCATGCCCTTATCTCCCAATGTGACATATATTTCTTCAAGCAGCTCTTGAGTTGAACATGAGTCCCCTGACATTCCTTCTCAATATGATTCCTTCATTCACTTCTTGGGTTAGATATGAGTCTCCAGACATTCTTTCTCAATGTAACAGCTATTTATTGTATCAGGTCTTGAGATGAATATGAGTCCTTTAGCATTCTTTCGTAATTTGAATCCTTTGGTCATCTATTGGATTAGATGTGAGTCTCTTGACTTTATTTTCTAATGTAACAAATATTTTTTCTTGAGGTTGAGCATAATGTCTCCTCTGGGTAACCTTTCCTTGATTTTTTCACCTTAAGCTAGTCATTTTCTCCCTTTTGTGGATGTAAGATGTTTCTT
The DNA here is from genome assembly GCA_003013225.1 of Phalaenopsis aphrodite. NCBI lineage: Eukaryota > Viridiplantae > Streptophyta > Magnoliopsida > Asparagales > Orchidaceae > Phalaenopsis > Phalaenopsis aphrodite. Next base: position 213,522 of record NEWO01000044.1, on the reverse strand, counting down.
CTTTGAAGAAACTCTTATCCATTATTTCTTTTGAATCAAACTTTTTAACATTCCTTAGTCTTCTGTTGATTAAAAAATACCAGCTAGAACTTTTTATAGTTTTAAAAACATCTCTCAAACAAACAAATGAAAATCTAAAATTCAAATTTGTTCTCTCTTCTCTGAAGATCATCTGTTTAAGATTTTCTAGTGCAAAATGTCATTCCAATTCATATCAATTCAATCTTTTGTTCATTCTACTTGTCCGGTACACCACACCTATTAGGGGTTCATTTGTTGATCTCATTTTTATGAGGCCTCTCTCTTTCTCTCTCTAGAATCTGGGGTCTAGACTTAGGATTTTTCTAATGACTCTCCTAGAGGACTAGTGTTGGGACTCACTCCAATTAGAAATTGAACTATTTCTTGACTCCTTGTAATATCATATGCTTAGTTTTAAATCCTCAATATTTGTTTGGGTTGATTGATGCCAACATATTTAAACTCAAGTGGAGTTCTTGTAGGTTTCAAAAGCCTTAAGATAATCTTTTGAGCTTGAGGATTTAGGTTTGGTGGCGATTCTTTTTTTGAGGCATCTTCAGTCTCCTTCACTCACTTCTAGATAACTCTTTCTCTTAACTTCTAGAAAGCTCATCTTGATTATGAAACACTCTTTAAAATTAAGAAAGATATTTATCTATTTAATTTTTTTATTCAATTATTTTAATAAGAAAAGAGAGAAATTTATCAAAATTCATTAAATCATTTGAAATTGCAATCCCCTTAAAAGAAAATCTTTCAAAATCCATAAATACTATCTTTAAATTTTCAAAATAAAATTTATTAAATCCACAAAAGATAAAAGATAAGAAAATAATAATACATAAGAATTGCAAAATTAAAAATACATATAGTTAAATAAAATTCAAGGAGATAATTTTTACAACCAACTTTATTAATAAAAAAATAGGAAATTCCAATTCTTCAAATTTGCCCCCCCCCCCCCCTTCTTCCCTTGTTGTTTTTTTTTTTTTTTATTTACACAAACTTTGGAGCCTTCCTTTGGTTATCTTTCAAAACCTTAATCTCACCCAAATGTTGCCTTGAATTATCATGCCAATTCCTTCCAATTGAATCCAAATTTAAAATCAATTCAAATCTCTTTTGAACCAACTTTTGAGCCACAACTAAGTTTATCATAAACCATTTTTAAAAAAATTAATGTTGGCCCCTCATTGAACCAATCGTCTTGCTGATTTGTGCAACCTATATCAGCCACCAAACCACACCATTTTGAGCTCAATCCAAGCCCCATATCAACCCACTTGAGCCATTTCTAGAACCTTCACAAAAGCTAGACATCTTGCCTTTAAACCACCTACCACCATGGCACTTTCCTATTGAATCTCCCCAAAACCACCTCAACTAAATTCCAATAGTAAGAGAGTGGGCACATGTGCCAACCCATGGCCATGGCCATTGGGCCAAGCTTAGCCATGAATTCAATTCCACAATGTCACATCTTCATTGGAGGCTTTATCCGCTTGGCTTACCTTCACCGGTTGCTTGTGCTTGGGTCAGATCCACCTCACTGATCCAAGGTAGAATGTATTGCACTAATAGGAGCAGCACCTGTACCCCTAGCCGAGCTTATAAATGGAGCTCATTCTTGGGTTCAAGATATAAGCAATCATTGCCTTGGTTAAGCCCTGTCAAAATCTTTCCTAAACAACTCGTTATAGCTCCAACATTCTCCTTGTATTAATTTCATCATTCTAAGACCATAATTCCACCATTAAAGCACTCACCCAAACTATAAAATGTCAAATTACCACCGTCCTTAGCTCGATTCTTCAATCTAACATCTCTATTAGCATACATGAGTGAGAAAACACTTTCCCTAATGAATTGCACAAGCCTTGAGCTCCCTCGACTATTGTTCAACTAAGGAGCAAACATGTTTGATCAAACTAAGACACGAAGATTTTGGAGTTTGCAATTGGAGCTTGGAGTATACTTATTGGATCCTTGCAAAGCTAATACATTTATTAGATCACAAAGATTGCCATCGAATCAAGATATGCATCTATTTTTCTTAAATTTGTCTCAGTTTCCAAGCTTCGTGAAACAAACATGCATGTTTTATGATCGTAGTCATTAGATAGACAGGTCTTGATGTGATGAACGTGTAGAGCTTTAAACTTTTGAAATCCATTGAGTGATGAAGGAGATCTACATGCTTTGTGCGGACGATGCTCGCATCTTGGTCCAATTGTGACGATAAACCAATGTCTTCCATTTTATTCTATTTAAAATAGACGACTCAGATGAATTCATATAGAGCAACAATATTTGGATCCTGCACAGGATCAGAAAAGCAGAGCTGACGGGGAGGCTAACACGAATAGAACAACCAATCGGAGCACGACGCGTGGAAAGGGAGGCTTACATGGTGGAGCTGAATTAATAAAATCCTTTTAGTTCAACAGAACTTTAAAAAATCATAGAAAATTAAAGGAAAATTATAAAAATATAAAATAAAATGTTTTGAATTTAGAAAGATTAGGAGAATTTAATAAAAAAATATAATCAGTATATAATAACATCAAATAAATTTTAACTGATTTTTAAACCATTAAAGCAACAGTAATTCACATAATTCAAAATATAAATCAAATAAAATGAAATTGTATTTGATTGAACTTCTTGACCTTGTGATATCTTTGTAATTTTCTCATGAACAATAAAGATATATTAGCCACTTAAATGAAATTTTCTTGTAATTTTGGATTTATAAAAATAAATAATTCTAGAAAATGAAATATATTTTGAAAAATTATGAAATAACTTCTGAAATATTAGTTGGCTTATGGGTGATCATTTTATTCAATTAGACAGTAAATTTGAGTATTATAGGATAGTTTATTAAATTTTCTTTAGAAAGGTATATCTATAAATATTATATTAACACTTGAAAATTTCTTTTAATTAAATTTGGATTATATTAGGGGCTAAATGGGTAAAAGTTATGATAATATATTGCTGTAAAGAATGATTAGAAATTCAATCAAATTAATATAATATGCAAAAGGTTATAAGGGTAATTAGCAAATTGTTGAGAATTTGAAGCTTTAGTGTTTGGATGATTAAATGGTGGATATTATTGCTTGGAGTTACTTAACTGGCTGATTGAAATCCCCCATTATAATTTTGAATTTGCATAACAATTTACATTAAAATTAATCAAATTGGTAAAATTACAAATCTATCTTATGTTAACATTAAAATAAAATTCAATTAAATAAAATTATTGAAATTTAAGAATTGACTTGAATCAAATAAGTGAAGAATACATTAATAGATATATAGTGAATTTTGATTATTTTGAAAGTAATTATGATAGTTTTGTTGTTTAGTTCAAATTTGTAAAATTATTTTTACTACTTTAAGAATTTCAAAATGAACTATATATAATTCAAAATCACTAAGATTAACATGGAACATTTCATTAAGACATGAACAACAAAATACTGTCAGAATTTATGAACTTTGAGTTGGTTTTGAGGTAGATTTGTATGTTTCTTAGAATTTGCAAAAGTACCCCTATTACCTTTTCACTCACTAATTGTAAGATATAGAGGTGTTGCAACTCAAATAACTGAACAAAATTGTTAATGAAATGAATATAAACCCTTAAAAAATTTTTTCCAACCTAGGTAGAAGTGATTGAAGTATAAATAAGGACTTATCCCATAAAACTCCAAATTGAAGTCTTCACCCTTCAAGTTTACGAGAGCTTCTTAGACAATACAACACATGGTTGATAGCAAAAGTCTTCTAGTTTGAGCAGGTTTAACTACCTCTCTTAGCTAAGTAAATCCAAAACCATCAGCAGTACCGGGATAACATAACCGTAGGATCTTGATTGGTGTTGCATAAAATAAAATTTAATTAGTTTTCAATAGTCTTTTCTTTATAATAAGCTTTTTACATACCCACTAACCTAAATATGCTTTGTAGTGATATTATAAGTAAATAATATGAACCTAGGGTAGGCATTTCAATACATTGTTTTCTTCTTTTCTTGAGTCATTTTCTTTATAGAGTTTGGTGGTGTTGTGGATAGTCAACTATCAACATGTGAGATATCCAAAAGAAGACGAAACATGAAGCGAATGATGAACCTCAATTAAACCATCGACATTATCTCAGATGATGTTGATTAACGAATTTGACATAAGTTTATAGGATTCTGATGTTGATCATTTAGTATGACGTAAATCCTCATACACTTTTAAGCTTTTGCATGATTTTATGTCGTGCAATATAAGTCATAACTTTTATTGCAATATTGTTTATCTAATATGATGTAAATCCTCATACTTTTTTTTAGACTTTTGCATGATTGTATGGTGTGCAATAGAAATCCTAGATTTTCAAATAAATTGTACGATTGAAACATTAAAAAACTTTTCTTTAAAAAATGTAAAGTCAAATCATAGGATAGTTAAGATGTGACTGAGGTTTCATCGGTATATTTGACATCCTCTACTTTTCATTTCTTTTGGTTTCAGACATAACTGTTACACATTGTGTCTTTCCCAATTGATTTTCCTAAACTTTGAATTCTTGAAGACATAACTTCAATTTTAATCGATAATTTTTTGAAGTGATTTTGACTGTTTAAGATGTAATTTAACTATAGAGGCTTGCGCCTACAGTAAATTATTATCCCTGATAATCTAAACTTTATATAATTTTGGGATGAGATGGGGGAAAGATCTATTGGCATTTTTGTAGTCCAAACAACTAAATTTCTTAGTTTGAATAAGTAAACTCATTACTAAGTGATATTCTCATCTTTCGAGATGACAAATTACTTTAATGTCACGTTCGATTATTTAAATGATTAAATATTCAAGATCAGTTCATTCTTCCTTTGAAAATCAAAACTCTTTTTGAAACCCTCTTCTTTTGAAACCAATATATATACAAAATAAAACCAACACTATGAAAGGCTACTCATGCGAGATAGTATTTTTATTTTTTATCCATAAAACTTCGATCGTTTTTCTTCTAATTAAAGAGGGTGCGAATTAGGAAAAATTATTCCATACGGATCAGACACCGCACGCATCTTGCGTTGTCCAATCATGACCGTAAACGGTCAGGATGTATTTCGGTGGGCCCCACCTAAATTTTTTAAAAAAAAAACAAAAATCCTAACCGTAGATCACCGTGATCTACGGTCCACCGCATGCAAAGATGCAATGCGGTGTCCGTATGCAATAATTTCTCGCGAATTAGGAGCAATTATTTCAGATGTAATATTTCTCCCAAGATCATCATGAGATCACAATAAAATGTGCAATAAAAATCATACTAAATCATTGAAAAATTATAGAGAGAGAGAGAGAGGGTGCGAATTAGGAGCAATTATTTTATTAGGTGCGTTATTTGATCGTATTGATGCTCATTTATTCCTCAAACACAAGGACAAGCGAGAGCCGGAAGCCAAACCACACAACGAAACATTCACACAAAACAAAAGAAAATAAGTTAAAGTCTGAAGAATCCCCATCCGGCTTTCGTCACCATGCCGCCTAGTTCCATCCCACCCTTCCAATCCTAAGCCGAATCGGATATTTCACTTTCTTCACCTCCTCTCCATCCTCACCCCAAGCCCTCTTCAACTCCTCCACCACCTCCTCCGTCAGCACCTCCACCCCCGCCTCTCTCGCCCTCTGATACCCCGTCCCTGTCTGCAACAGAGCAATCAGCCCCTCCACCCCCATCTCCCACTCCGCCGCAAACCCCTTCACCGGCGCGGTCCCTTCCTCCACCCCCTCCACTGCCTCGAAAGGAAACTCCACCCCTGCATACCCGCTCGCAACCATCTCCCGGATCTCCTTCTTCACGTAGGGCCAAACCGCATGCATCAAATTCCGATAGATTTCGTCCACCCTCCCCCCGTCGACGATCGGGAACCCATCATAGCACCACACGGCTAACACTCCGCCGGGGCGGCGCAGGACCGATCTCGCCTGCTCGAAGAATGCGGGGATGTCAAACCAGTGCAGAGCCGTGGCGACGGTTATGAGGTCGACGGAGCCGGGTGGGGCGACGAGACGGTGGAGATCGGCGAGGGGAAGCGATGGGGGTGTGACCGCGAAGCGGACGTTGGGGAGATGGGTTGGGGCGTGGGAGATCTGTTCAGGGCTAGAGTCGGTGGCGACAACGGAGTCGAAGAGGGAGGAGAGAGATACGGCGGCCTGACCGCTCCCTGTTCCGGCATCCCAGGCGAGGTGGCGGCTTGGAGCTTTCGAGGCGACGAATTGGAAGAGCTCAGGTGGGTAGGTCGGCCGGATTGAGGCGTACAACTTGACTTGATCGGCGTTACGGTAGAGATCGGCCATTTTTTTTTTACCTTGCTGCAAATTTGCTTGGGGTTTAGTTGCTCTGGTTGCTGAAACAGATCAATTTAAAATGGGGTTCCGAGGAAAATTGGGACAAAACATTGGGCCATAAAGTGGTATTTAAAAAATAATTTAAATGCATTTACCTGGTGCGGTTGTTGACTGAATCACTTTTTATCGTGAGATCGCAATATATTTTCCAACAAATAAATGATAATAATAATAATAATAATAATAATAATAATAATAATAATAATTTAAATCAACATATTTTTTGACTCAACTTTAAATAGAATTTAATATTTGTTAAAGTTATTTTGGAATACACGTGATACAAAATTATTAATTTTTTTAGCACACAAATTTAAAATAAATTCAAGTAATAAAAAATTTAACTTTAAAATTTGATATACATTTTTATGTATCTGAAGATGAGTTTTTAATGCTAGTGTTGCACGAAAATCTAGTACATACATAAAAAATAAAAAAAGTAATAAGATGGATAATAATTTTTTTTAGATGGAAAAATCTTAGAAAGTGAAAAAACTATAGGACTTAAGCCAATGAAAATAATTTATTATATGATATTAAATACATAGGTCTATTCTTTCCTTGAATTGGAGAAAATGGAATTTCAATACTTATACTTACATACGTATAATAGTAATTTAGTCATAGTAACTATAATTGGGCTACAAGAAACGTAATTTGTTTTTGTTTTAATAGTAATAAGGTGCTATAAATGTCATATTTGATTGTTAAAAGGTAGTAATTGACCATAAATGTTATAGTCGGTGACTACAAGAACGTCAGTTAGCCACGAAGATCGTAGTAGGAGTTTGTAGTAGTACTAGCCATATATTTTGCAGTTCGTAGCTGCAGAGTGTTGGTTGGCCACAAAGACCATTGTTGGAAGCTGCAGTAGTCGTTAGCCACATAAGTCATAGTTGATATCATCAGTAACATCAGTTAAAATATAATTGATAACTGCAGTAGCATTATTTGGCCACAACAACCATAATTGAAAGCAACAATAGCAGTTATCTATATAGGTTGCAGTTCGCAGTTAGCTATTAAGGTTGTTGTTGCTCACATAGGCCTTAGTTGGTTGTTGCAGTAGTGTTGACTGACCATAGAGGTTGTAGTTGGAAGTTGTAATAGTCGTTAACCATATAAATCATTATTGGTTACATATATCATAGTTGGTAGTTACATTATTGTTAGTTGGTCATAGAGGTCGTAGTTAGAAACTGCGATAGTAGTTAGTCATATAGGTCATAGTTCGTAAATACAATATAGGGATAGCTGGCCACAAAGTCCATAGTCAGATGCTGGAGTAGAAACTAGTCACATAAGCTATAATGATTATATAGACTGTAGTTAGTATTTGAAGTAACAGTCAGCCACATAGGCCGTAATTGGTAATATATGTTAAAATTTGTTATTGTAGTAGCTTTGGTTAACCACAAAGGGCGCAGTTGAAAATTGTTGTAAAAATTGGCCACATATATCGTAGTTAGTCATATAAACTATAGTTTTTACCTGCAGTAGCATTAAGTCTCATAGGTCCTTGTTGGTTCTTGCAGTAGCATTAGTTGATCTCATAAATCATACTTAGAATAAGCAGTAACGGTTATCCATATAGGCCCTAGTTGGTCACATTAGACATAGCTGGTAGCTTAAATAGCATCACTCAGCTGCATTTGCTGTAGTTGGTGAATACAATAGCTTCAGTTGGTCACACAGGTCGTAATTAGAAACAATAATAGCGTTATTTGGCCATAAAGGTCGTTGTTGGCGACTGAAATAGCTCAGGTGGTTATAGTTGGTGATTGCATCTTTTTTCTTGGGGAGAACATAATTATAATTTTATAATGAGCATTGTATTTTTTCTATAAAGTATAGAGAAAACTTCAAGAGTCCGGAGAATGTCGTCGTATATTTAGTATGGTAGTTATATGCAATTATTATTAGAGGTTACTATCATATTCGGCTATTGTGGGATCTTCAAAATAATGTTATTTCTTTACAGTGTATTTGGGAAACATTGTTATACCATATTCAGGATACATCACGTTACTTCAGATATAACTTTACATTATATTTGGGATATATTGTTAGCTATCTAAGTTCCCAGATGGTGCAGAGCAGGGGCGTGTGGTGGTTGGTAGCTACAGTGGCTAAAAGTTATATCCATGATTTCAATACAAAGTTATTCGTTACACCACATTTGAGATACTTTATTACATCACATTTGGAATATGTCATTATGTAATATTTGGGATACTGCGTTACACCATATTCCAGATACGTCATTATTTAGCAGAGTTTTCCCACAACGGCGAATAGAGACCGACAATGGTATATGATGGTCGACAAGTGGTGATCGATAGCAGCCGGTGGTGTTGGTCGATGATGACAGTGTCCATGAGGCTAAGAGTTATGACCAAGCCTTTAATGTGGTGTTGTTTGTTACACCGCATTTTTGATATGTCGTTACACTATATTTGGAATAAAATGTTACACCATATTCTAGATTAGTTGTTAGCCAGTAGAGTTCACCAACCACGGTGAGTAGGGGCGACTGATGGTGACCGACAATGGCTTTTGGCGGTGGTCAATAATAGCCATCAACTACAAAATCAGGAATTATCATGGGGTTTTCATTTTAAAACAACTCTGAAATTTGAATCATCCTCTCTTAAGTGAAGGGATGGCTCTATTTATAGCCTCTAATGGATGGCTAATTTGGTCTTTTGGGGAAAAACTTTTCCACTACCAGATCAGACAACTCACAATGATCACTTATGATCACGGGGGTTTTTAAATTGATTTGAGGGCCTTAATGACCTCAGAACTAAGTGAGTTATGCTCGTTGGGTCACTTTTGTCGATATGCTCGATTTTAATATAAATATATCAAATGTGAAGTTTACTTGATTATTTAATTATTATTCATAAGCCTTTAAATATAAATTCATGGCTTGATATGAACTTGATTGGATTCATGTTAAACCAATTTTACTATTATCAGGTTCATCTTAATAAGACAGTCAGTTTATATATAAACTTATTGAAAATGGGACCCGAGATAATCTTGGCTTTGAATCTCGAATATTTATTATTCAAAAATTGCTTCGAGATTCGTGCTAAAAAACAGAAATTTGTTGATGGCACGTCAAACATTATTTGAGCTTTTAGAAGACAATATGCAGCCATTTGATAGGAAACATTTGGAATTTTAAAATATTCAAATTATAAGGTAATCTAAGAGTATGTATTTGAAATATTTTATCATTATTTTTTTGAAAGTAAAATAAATATAAAAATGAGTAAAGTGTTAAAATAGTCTCCGACTATTTACATGTGGTCATTTTAGTCTCAAAATATTAGAGCTCAAAATTAAAATGGTGAGAGACTATTTAGTCACTTTTACAAACTTTAGGATTAAAATGACCCATATAAATATTCAAGAATTACTTTTACTCTTTAATCCTATAAAAAAATATTTTTAATGTTTAATTTGAAATAAAATGAATTTAAATAACTTCTAATGACGAAGATCAACCGTGGAAACTAAGGAGATATGGAATGTGTTGGCGATAGTCATTCTAGTGGTGATTGACAATGGTACTCGGTAGTGATGATGCTCGGTAATAATATCAGTTAGTGGTTACAATATCAAAATAGTTTTATAAGGTAAAATGAGCAAAATGATGAATTTGAAGTTTCTCAAGAATTTATTATAAATTTATTTTTCAATCAAATCAAAGATCATTATCTTTACAACATACAATAGAAATAATTTGTAGCTAAAATTTTTATACAAATACACACACACACACACACACACACACACACACACATACATAAATGACTCCCACGGGCCAATACACTTACACACATACATAAATGACTCCCACGGGCCAATACACTTGTTAGCAGACCTTGTGGGCAAAAAAATCCCATCTCTTCAAAACATGGTCTCAAACTAGCTGTCGGAGTGACATGCTCACCAACTGATGTCTGTTTTCATATACTAGCTGCCAGAGTGACCTAACGATGTGATTTGTCGACCTCACCAACTGATGTCTGTTTTCATATACTAGCTGCCAGAGTGACTTACCGATGTGATTTGTCGACCTTGCCTACTGATGTGCCAACTGACATGCACCAACTTTGGAGTGACCCACTGAGCTGACTTGTCAATCTATCAACAAGCATCCATCACGATCTACCTCCTGTCAAAGTAAAGGTAATCGGTAGAGGAAAAACATGTGATCAAAAGCCGCTTGACACTCATGTTGTTATCTTTAAATTAGAGGCTTTGAATACCATTGTCACCAAGTGGAGGCAAATCACTCTCAACTGTTAAGTTGGAGCCCGATCCACGCCTCCTTCTCCCACTCCAGCACTGCTCGATCGTGAATCAATGTGATCCTGCTCCCGCTTCCGCCTCCCTTTCGCAAAAGCCCGCGACCGCTTCCACTCATTTTCAGTTCGCGAACTGTTCCCGCTCCCGTCTAGCGAATAGTCGCGACGTCTCCTTCCTGTTTGTGATAAAAGCTTCTGATGGCTCTCCTTCAGACATAGAAGTCACTGTTTGAGTTCTTCTTCGGTTTCCTCGGGATAGAGGAAGGTTTCCTCGGGCAGAGGAAGAGAAGTGCAAGGATTAATTCCTTGCGGCAGAAGGAGGAAGAAGGAAGAAGAAGATTATTCTCTCTAGGCTTCTTTTTGATGGCTTGTGGCAGAAGAGAAATTGAGTTTATTTCTCTTGTAAGTTTATCTTCTTCGGTGTATCTCGGTGTAGAGTTTCTTCGGTGAATCTCGGTGTAGAGAGAGAAGAACAGAGAGAGCAACGAAGAGTGAGAGATTCCTCTTGTAAGTCGAGGTGATCGACTGATGTAAATTCCTCAAGTAGTAAAATCCTCTGCAACTCCGTGGACGTAGGCAATTTGCCGAACCACATAAATCTGTGTTCTTTTCTGGTGTAATTTTTCTCGTTCTATTTTTCTCTTCTTCGATCGTTCTTCTATTTGATTTGTATATATATAAATTTCATCGCAACAACTAGTATCAGAGCCTACGACTGCAGATGAAGTGAAAGTTTCAGAGATCGATAAGTTTGATGACAAAAAAATTTGGTTATTGGAGGATGTAGATAGAGGACTATCTCTATGGGAAGAAACTTCATTCTCCGTTATTGAGGAAAAGACCTGAAAGGATGGATGAGGCTGAATGGATTTTATTGGATCGACAGGTTCTGGGAGTTATTCCATTGACTCTATCGAGGTTCGTTGCACATATCGCCGTCAAGGAAATGACGACTGCAAATCTCATGACAGCCTTATCAGGTATGTATGAAAAACTATCGACGAATAACAAAGTGTATTTGATGAAGAAGTTATTCAACTTGAAGATGGTGGAAGGTGTTTCTGTTGCTCAACACCTGAATGATTTAAATACTATCACAAATCAATTGTCGCCTGTGGAAATTAATTTTGATGATGAGATATGTGCACTAATCTTGTTGGCTTCATTGTCAGATAGTTGAGAAGCCATGAGGATGATATTTAGCAGTTCTGCAAGAAAATCTAAACTGAAATGTTATGATATTCTTGATTTGATTTTCGCTGAGAAAGTTCGCAAGAAAGATTATGATGACGTCTCAGGTTCGAGTTCGGCACTGAATGTTGATTCAAGAGAGAGATGACATGACATGAACTCAAGGATAGGGAGATCAAAATCAAAGTTTAGTAAGTAGACAACCTGCTAAAATTGTGATAAGACTGGTCACATAAAGATAAACTGCATGAATCCTAAGAAGATGGAGAATGATAGCGCAAATGTGGTATATGAAGAATCACAGGATGCACTACTGTTGGTAGTTCATAGTTTTGTTGAAGGCTCGATATTGGATTCAATGGCTTTGAATATGGTAGGAAATCTACCAAAGGCCACAATGCAGGGCAGTGATGGAAGTGAAGAAGAGAGTGGGTCCGGGACACCCATTCCTTTTGTTTCATAGACAGATGTTGGAGAACCATAGAACTATGAAGAAATCTTGCAAGATGAAAGTTGGAGCAAGTTGGAGCTGACATAACTTCCACCAGGGAAGAAGACATTGCACAACAAGTGGGTGTACCAGGTGAAAACTGAGTGTGGTGTCAGTAAGAGGTACAAGGTTAAACTTATTGAAAAAGGCTTTCAGCAGAGGCAGGATGTTGCCCATGCAGTGAGAGTTGTAAGCAGAGACAAGAGTGACCTAGGAAATAGCTTGGATGTGCAAAGCTATGTGGAGCCTGCTGATATATTAATTGAGGGTGTTACTCTTGAGAAACTGAAGTTGTGCACAACTTCAGTTAGTCTTCTGGAGTGAAGACATGACTTTGAGTTGTAGAGGTGAAGGATTCAAGTTGGAGGATTCATTTTTGAAGAAAAGGGCGACGTCGTAGTGGAGGAGATCAGTTTGATGAAGGAGATGTTGTAGCAGGTGTATCGGTGTCCAAGTGGGTGATTGTTAAGTTGGAGCCCGATCCACGCCTCCGTCTCTCGCTCTTGCACTGCTCGATCTCAAATTGGCGCGAAACCGATCCTGCTCTTTTCTCCCTTTTGTGAAAGCCCTCGACTGCTCCCACTCGTTTTTAGTTCGTGAACTGTTCCCTCTCCCGTTTCGCAAATATTGGCGACTTCTCCTTCCTGTTTGTGATAAAAGCTTCAGATGGAACACCTTCAGACAGAGAAGTCATGGTTTGAGTTCTTCTTCGGTTTCCTCGGGATATATGAAGGTTTTCTGGGGCAGAGGAAGAGAAGTGCAAGAGGTTGTTCCTTGCGGCAGAAGGAAGAAGAAGGAAGAAGAAGAAGATTGTTCTCCTTAGGCTTTTCTTTGTGGCTTGTGGCTGAAGAGAAATTTGGTTTATTTCTCTTATAAATTTATCTTCTTCAGTGTATCTCAGTGTAGAGTTTATTCGGTGAATCTTGATGTATAGAGAGTAGAATAAAGAAAGAAGAAGAGAAAGAGAGAAACGAAGAGTGAGAGATTCCTCTTGTAAGTAAAGCTGATCGACTTGTGTAAATTCCTCAAGTAGTAAAATCCTCCGCAACTCCGTGGACGTAGAAAATTTGCCGAACCACGTAAATCTATGTGTTCTTTTATGGTGAATTTTCTCGTTCTATTTTTCGCTCGTCGATCGTTCTCCTATTTGATTTGTATATATATAAATCTCGCCGCAACATCAACATCTTGCATCCCGGGCGACGGTGGAGCGCCTTTTGCTTCTTGTATCCCAAATGACGACATAGGAGGAGCATCTTTCTACAGAGTGTATTCAGTCAACGAGTCTCATGCAATGACAGGAGGTTGAGCCAATGAACCGACACTTGTGTCGCCTAAACTACCCTTATCATCCGCTTGTCTTTTCTTCCACCAAGAACCATTAAATGAGTCAGAAGACCCAACTTGGTCCATCGAATTATCTTTTTTCAGCTTCTTGATGGTTAATTTCTTCTTTCTCTTCTCACCTTCTTAACAATAATGCCCACCAGCTTCTCAAATGTGGAAAACATCATTTCCCTACTTGGGAGCGCATGAAATATCAAGAGAGTCTTGTCACACTCTCTTTACATGAATCGTGGGTGCAATAATTTAGGTAGCAATTATTGAAGATCTCATTATAAAATGAATTATATCAACTTTAATATTTAATTTTATCATTCTTATGATAAAATTGCTTTCAAGAAGTAAGATAATTGAGTAACTAATATATATACATCAAGATTGTGCCAACATGAATCACAAGGAGATCCAACAGTCCATAAGAGAGGAAGTACAACGAAGGAGGGCTCACCGACACCGAAAAGTCCCACTTATCCAATTGGATATGACAATTTGAGGCAAGTATAAAGGCTAATCTAGCCAAGAGAAGAAAAAAAGAGTGATCCGAGTTTGAGCCGATCGGACTAGATCAAGACAAATGAGCAACCAAGTTGAAAAGTAGTGCGAAGGCATCTGCCTACCTCACTACAAATCCAACTTGTGGAAAGAATTCAATTCTTTTCCATATCAAGATTATGCCAACATGAATCACAATGAGATGCAACATTACAAAAGGGAGCAAGTACAACGAAGGATGGCTCACTGATAGAAGGCTAAGAAGCCTCACTTATCCAATTGGATACGACCATTGGAGCCACGGATGAAGGCTAATCTAGCCAAAAGAAGGAGAAAAAAAATGATTTAAGCCTGATATGATCGGACTAGAGCAAGACAGATAAGCAACCAAGTTGAAAAGCAGGACGAAGGCATCTTCCTACCTTTCTATAGATTCAACTTGAGGAAAGAGTTCAGTCCTTTGCCATCACCAGTGCACCACAGTTTGTTGCCATCACGGTATCACTATTGTTTGACTATGGACACCATCTCTTTCCCTGGTGATGATAGTCCATGCAATCCATTTTCAAAATCCTTTTCTTGTGTCATCTTCAGTATTTCAGACTCAAAATTGTTATCTTCAAATGTGAATTGAAATACTTTTTTGGGCGACAACGAGAAGGCTAACCACCACTACCCAACTGTCGTCTTCAAGCCGTTGTTGCTGCCACTGCGAGACCATCATCATTGCTTCACGACCATCTCAAACCGGCCACCACCACTTTAATGTCGCTAACCGACAACCATTGTCAAGTGACCGCCATCACTAAACCACAATCATTGTTTCTAAACCACCTTTGACTGGCTCTCGCCGCCGCCGGACCGTCGCAGCCAGTCCACCCTGATCGAGCCGCCACTACCTCTGTACTACTATCGCCGCTTCTCAATCACCCCCAACTTGCCATCGGACTGCGACAACAAATCCACCACCATTGAGATGACACCACTTCTAGACCACTGTTGTAGCTTCCAAGCCACCATCGCTGCCAACACCACACCAGAGCCATCATCAGACCAATTCCGTCAGGACGTCGTCATTTCCCTGACTTATTATGTCAATTCCCTAGCGTAAGTCACATTACATATGTAATTTTACTCCCACTAGTTAAGGGTCATCATAGTCTCGTACCTACAACAACACAATTGAATCATTTCAACAAGACCAAACCTAATGATTTTTTTTTCTCGTTGTGAGCTTTTCACATAAAATTTTTTATGTATGTCCTATCCATTTCTTGCTGCCTATATTTATGTCGGATTTCCGTACCACACTAAGATCAAAATATATCAATATATTACTGTAAATTTACTTGAACACAACGATTATAATACTATCATAATATTTACTTTAAAACATATGATTTGAGCTAATATTTTTTAGATATATTCTTGGAATTAGTGGAGCTGGCCCTCTATATGTACTTTTTAATAAAGATTGTTATTTAGACTATTCTAATTTTGTTTGTATGCTTTAGCTATTTGATTTTATGCATCATACTTTACATATTGTTTGTTTCTTTATGTCTTAAATTTAATATATTATAAGGATTTTTCTCCCGTGGATTAGACTGATGATGGTCAAGACGGCGGCCGTTCACTTGGGGGTAAAATGCTACTTTGGAGATGGTCCAATTGACCCCGCAGGCCGGCAGAGTTGATCTCCTCACTTCAAGAATTTTGCTTCGTATCACCTTTTTTTTTAACATGTGCCTATACGTGCGACATCCACTTATAAAACATCATAATATATATATATATATATATATATATATATATATATATATATATATATATATATANATATATATATATATATATATATATATATATATATATATATATATATATATATATATAGTTATAATTTTTATTTTAATTAAAGTTGGGCCTCACTCGCCTAAAATCCACCATACATTCTATTTATTTTTAAATGTAAAACAATACTTATTTGATAACAAAAACAAATTTTGAGTGAGAGGATGATTTCTCTCCTTTTGTTTTATTGGGCATTATACTATGATGTTTCTTACAATTAAATCAATTACTATATTTAGGTGGCATAAAACATATTAAATCTAGAGAAACTCCATATCTTTGATCTGAAACAAAGGTTAATTTATTAATATTTTCATGTAACATGATAAAATAAGATTAAGTACCACATGTGAGGATGATCTATGAACAATCTTTCTATAACTATGCACTCAAAAATCATATTTTTTTCTTAGGCTTATTCACTTGATTTTGTGTGGCATGGATTTGTTTGTAAGAATAGATTCTCTTCCTCGTGATAGCAACTCTGAAAAAAAAAATCAAAATTCAAAATAAAATCAATTAAAACTCAAAGAAAAATGATCTATTAAAATTATTTGAAACCCTAAAAATAATTCATGTTGGTCTATTCTTTTAAATGTGCACTTCTCCTATTGGATATAATGTGATATTTGACTTACGAGGATACATGTCTTTTAGAAAAAGTGACTAAATTCTTATGACCATTAAATTTTGAGTAGTAATCAATGTATAAATGTATTAGTTGTGCACCCATAACTTAAATATGAGTCAAATTATATATAAAATTTTTAGAAATTTTATTTTAGCTATATGTGGTGTACACTAGTATTCTTATTTTGAGAGCTTGACTCTTTTACTTGAGTTGTAAATTCTTACTTTGCTCTTCTAATTAATAACAATTCTACCTATCTTATCTTTCATTAGAATAAACTTCGTGGTTATGAGATATTTATTTAGTTTTAATTGACTGATCTTTCTAAGTATGATTGTAAGTCTAGTAGAGTTGGATCTATTGTGGTCATAAGTAAGATTACATTTTGTAAGGACTTAGCATATGGATAAACTAAGGTTCAAAACCTATTTAAATAGCTTCTAAGGAATTGTGTATACCATATCATAAGACCTTACCACTCAAACTTTTCACAATTTTATATTATTGAATATAAATCCTACTTTCTAATAAAATAATAACTCAAATCAATACAAATTTCAATTTCAAAAGTATTAGCCCCAACATAATTAAACCAATTTTAGTATTATTAGGTTCATCTTATGAAGAGAGTCAGTTTGAATATAAAATTATTGAAAATAAGGCCCTAGATGATCTTAGATTGGAATCTTTAATATTTATTGTTCAAAAAATGCATTGAGATTCGTGTCAGATGACAAAAATTTGTTGATGACACATTAAACATTATTTGAGACTTTGACAGACAATGTGCAACCATTTGATAGGAAACATTTGGAATTTTAAAATATTCAAATTATAATGTAATCTAAGAGCATTTATTTGAACTATTTTATCATTATT
This sequence comes from Phalaenopsis aphrodite, assembly GCA_003013225.1. Taxonomy (NCBI): domain Eukaryota; kingdom Viridiplantae; phylum Streptophyta; class Magnoliopsida; order Asparagales; family Orchidaceae; genus Phalaenopsis; species Phalaenopsis aphrodite. The sequence continues at coordinate 195,873 of NEWO01000044.1, read as the reverse complement.
TTTTTGAAAGTATAATAAATATAAAAATAAGTCAAGTGTCAAAATAATCTCCGACCATTTATATAGGGCCATTTTAGTCTCAAAGTTTTTATAAGTTTCAGATTAGCCCCAAACACTTTAAAATGGAGCTTAAATAGTCTCAATAGAGGAAGATTAGAGCTCAAAATTAAAATACTGGGGGACTATTTAGACACTTGTATAAACTCTAGGATTAAAATGACCCCATATAAAATTGGTGAACTATTTTGGCTCTCTAATCATATAAAAAATGATTTTAATGTTAAATTTGAAATAAAATGTTTAAGTTAATCCTAATGATGAAGATCAACTGTGGCATCTAAGGAGATGTGGAAAGCGTTGGCAATAGCCGTTCTAGTGGTGTTTCGAAATGATACTCGGTAGTGATGAAAAAATTACAAGTATGTAGGTTTTAAAATTTTCTAACTTCAAAATAAAATGAACTCATTATAAATCCTAATAGCAGTGATCAGGAGTAATGATTAACATTGACCTTGATTAGTGTGGGCAAACAGGGTTAATGTAGAGCAATAACAACAATGATTAATTCTGAAATAAATAAGAAAATGAGCTAATAGTGAACTATAAATTCTTTCATTAAAAATTTTCAAATGAAATAGTCATTATGTATATTTAATGTTACATAATATCATATAATAGCATATGATTTGAATTAGTATTTTGGATGAATAAAACTATTTTATAATATTAGTGGGGGTTAGTTCTCTATATATCTTCTTATGAAGATCGTTATTTATATGTTTTGACTGCATGATTATTTGTCTTATACTTTTACATATTTAATGCTTCTTTACTTTTAAAATTGAATACATTATAACATGATTAATAATAATAACACTATGAAATCACACGTAAAAGTTCCGGATAAAAAATTGGACACGGATCAATTTTTCGCCCATGGATTGGAACTTGACCGTTTGGAAAGCCCACCGATCGTGCGCATGTGATCACTTTGGACTAACCTGTGTAATGCAAGTTTGACACGGCTGTCCGGCCGAACGAATGATCTTTTACATACATACCGCAATTTTTATGTATTTACATATCTGGCATCTAAATTTAGTGTTTGCATTTATACTACCTAAGTTTTGTCCCGTCACTAAAAAAATTACAATTTTAACTTCAAAAAATAAAATAAAATATGCATACACGTCATTATATATATATATATGCATGAAATATTATATTTTACTTGTAATGAATTAAAATAGTGGTATTTTTTATTTGACATGAAAGATTTAAGTGGTATGCATATTTTTATTTGACTGAACTAAAAGAAATATAGTAAAAAATAAATTAAATTTTAATATAAATAGAGGGTTGATTGGGGCTCGGCCTTGGCTAAACCCTAAGCCCTAAACTGTAAACCCTAACCCTAAAGTAAATATATATTTGGGTCGAGGTGTGAGGTCCCCAACCCATACACCTAAATATTTGAGTATCATCTCCTTGAGTTAACAGTAGCCAGATGTGAGATTTGAACCCCAGATCAGAGGGGACTCATAGTTGGTAGCCAGATTGCTCTACCAACTGACATGGATTGCAGTGCATATATATTCTCTTGTAACTTTATAAAATAAGATAAGCCCGCATGTGATTACGATGATTTAATTTATTTTTTAATAGCATTTTATCAAGACTTGTTAAACACACTAGAAAAAATAAAAAAAAATGTTTTTATTTTTCTCTTTTTCTTAATTGTTAGCACAAATGAAAATAAATAAAATATCAAAAATGGGCACAAATAATCTAATTAGAATTTTGTTTTGAAGCGTAATAAATTCTTAGATTTATTTGGAGAGAAGTGTATGATAAATGTTAATTGATTATTCATTTTTACTAAATTTTGGTTTCACTATTTTTTTCTAGGAGCATTTACATACATACCACGCAGTTTCTATATATTTATATATATCTAACATCTAAATTTTATATTTTACATTTACACCACCCAAATCTTTTATATCACTGAAAAATATCACTATTTTAATTTGAAAAAATGAAATATATATACCTTCTCTGCATAGGTAAGATAATATGCGTGTAAAAGTCGAAAATTTGGTGTTTTGATATGTAAATACATAAGAATTGTGTGGTGCGAATATAAATCCTCCCTTTTTTTGTATTATGTTGGTTAGTAAAAACTATTCCTTCTTGCTTTATTTTAAGATTTCTGGATACTAATTTCCTTTGAAGATTACTTCGCATGTCAAAATCAACAAATTTAAGAGGAACACAATACTCATTAAATATAAAAAAAATGTGACTGTGTCAATAACCTAAAACCCTTGGGTTGGAAACTTTGGACGAGGCATAGAGCTTTATGTGGCACTGTTTGGTGCTCTATTTCTTCGGCTTGTCGTCCCCGAAATGGTGACCACGGTGTTTGAGAGCCTGATTTTCACCATCGTTTCGCTGACGGTCAGCTGTGGAACGACGAAAGTCGAAACGAAGGAGGGTGAGTGCGTTACACCGCAGGAGCTCTGTTCTGAGTGGTAAATGTCATCTATGCCCACTTCAATTCGTGAAATCCTGACCTATGTCCCTGCAGATGCCCCTTGCCCCTTCCCTTTGGTTGTCACCTATGTGTTTAGGGGAAAAAACTCTAGTTGCACGCTCCCTTCTCTTCATTGTCGATATTGTCGTTTCAAGCTGCCAATCTCCGTATGTTTCTTTCGGCTTGGAGCAAGTGGCGGGGACATCCACAACTTTGCGGTGGTGAGAGCTCCAAAACTACTAACTGACCTTAGGGTTAGTTGAGTCTAGGCACGTGGGTTCGGTCGCACACATGGGGAGACTTCACTAGTTGACGTCAATCGGTGTGACCACTCCGCCTGTGTGATGATCCATTGATTTCCTAGAGCTAGCCCTAGAATAGGAGTCTCATGTGTGGCCATTCCTATACGGATCCGAGTGTTTTCTTTTTGCAAATCTTAAGCCAAAATGCCCATGGGTTGGAGTCCATTTCTCCTCTTGCTTTGGTTTCTTGAACTTTCCATGGAGAAATTGGGATATTTAGGTTTTACAAAGTGAGAAAAGTTTTGCTGCTCGTTCGCTTTGCAAAGTCCTGTGGAGTTGTGAAATGGGAAAAGCTTTGTAGCTAGCCTATTTCACAACATCATGGAGAGTTTCCCTCTCGGAAATCCGGGAGAGAAACTCCCACATGCCTTGTCAAAGCAGGAGGCGGCTATGTCGCACATTGCTAAGCCTTTGGTTTCCTAAGTGAGGTCAATAGTACGTACATGAATTAATATCGAGTGTGACTATATGCTTTGAATAGACACTTGCATGTGTATTTCTTGCATGATACATCTCACATTTGCATGTTGCCTCGGTCGGCTGTCTCGGGTCGATCATCAAGACTTTTTTGCCTCGATCGACAACATTCGGGCCGATTGACATCACTTGTGCCTCGACCTGCCGCTCCATCTTGTTGGTGCCACTTCTTGCCCCAATCAGCCGTCTCAGACCGACCAACATCACTTGTGCTCCTACTAGCTGCCCCGGCCCATCAAGGCTACTTTTTGCCCCGATAGGCCATTCCGGGTCGATGGGCATCACCTATGACTTGACTAACCGCCCCAGCCCGTCAATGCCACTTTTAGCCTCAATCCATCGTCCTGGCCCGTCACCACCCCTTTGTGCCTCGATCCACTGTCTCGAGCAAATTGACTTCACTTGTGCCACAATCGGCATCTTTGACCCAGTCAACATCGCTTGTGCATCGGTCGGCGGCCCTGGCCCAGTCGGCATAGCACTTTGGTTCCGCCCCATCCCGGTCGACCGACCGCTTTGGTTTGATAATGATGTACAGAAGAACAACATTGAGAGATCAAACAAATCTACAACAACAACCTTCGTTTATAAATAAATAACAAGGCATCGGACTTCGAGGCAGCTCGTCTAGCTTGATGATATAACCTATATAGAAGCTTGCTGCGTTAGTATTGCAAATTCAAGTATAAATATAAATGGTAAGATTTTGATGTTACATATTNCCCTGCAGATGCCCCTTGCCCCTTTTCTTTGGTTTTCACCTATGTGTTTAGGGAAAAAAACTCTAGTTGCACGCTCCCTTCTCTTCATTGTCGATGTTTTCTTTCGGCTTGGAGCAAGTGGCAGGGACGTCCACAACTTTGCGGTGGTGAGAGCTCCGAAACAACTAATTGGCCTTAGGGTTAGTTGAGTCTAGGCACGTGGGTTCTGTCGCACACGTGGGGAGACTTCACCAATGACCACTCCGCCTGTGTGATGAACCATTGATTTCCTAGAGCTAGCCCTAGAATAGGAGTTTCATGTGTGGCCATTCCTATACGGTCTGAGTGTTTTTTTTTTTGCAAACCTTAAGCCGAAATGCCCATGGGTTGGAGTTCATTTCTCCTCTTGCTTTGGTTTCTTCAACTTTCCTTGGAGAAATTGGGAAATTTAGGTTTTACAAAGAGAGAAAAGTTTTGCTGCTAGTTCGCTTTGTAAAGTCCTGTGGAGTTGTAAAATGGGAAAAACTTTGTAGCTAGCCTATTTCACAACATCATGGAGAGTTTCCCTCTCAGAAATCCAGGAGAGAAACTCCCCACATGCCTTGTCAAAGCAGGAGGTGGCTATGCCTCACATCCAGACGCTAAACCTTAGGTTTTCTAAATGAGGTCAATAGTAAGTGCATGACTTGATATCTAGTGTGACTATATGCTTTGAATAGGCACTTGCATGTGTATTTCTTGCATGATACATCTCACATTTGCATGTGCCTCGATTCGATTGACAACATTCGGGCCGATTGACATCACTTGTGCCTCGACCAGTGACACCATCCTGTTGGTGCCACTTCTTGCCCCAATCAGCCGTCCCAGATCGACCAACATCACTTGCGCCTCTACTGGCCGCCCCGGCCTGTCAGCGCCACTTTTTTCCCCGATAGGCTATCCCGGGCCGATGGGCATCACTTATGACTTGACCAACTGACCCAGCCCGTTGGTGCCACTTTTAGCCTCAATCCATCATCCTGGCCCATCACCACCCTTTGTGCCTCGATCGGCTGTCTCGAGCAGATTGACGTCACTTGTGCCACAACCGGCCGCCTTGACCCAATCAACATCGCTTGTGCATCGACCGGAGGCCCTGACCCAGTCGGCATAGCACTTTGGTTCCGCCCCGTTCCGGTCGACCGACTACTTTTGTTTGACCGGCCGCGCAGCATGACAAAGATGTACAGAAGAACAACATCGAGAGATCAAACAGATCTACAAAAACAATCTTCTTTTATAATTAAATAACAAGTCATAGGACTTAGATGCAGCTCATCTAGTTTTCAGACCCACGGATGATATAACCTATATAGAAGCTTGCTGTGTTAGTATTGCAATATAATAATATCGACAGTTTTTTTATATTTATCAAATGTATTAAATTGTATGTGCTATTTACACATTATATTCGACCAAATTTATACATTGTTATGACTTGTTTGGGGATAGCTGTGCTTTAGCAAACTATTAAACATGTATACCCCAATTTTTTTTTACGCACTTAACCTCTTACCTATGTACGTGAAGTTCAAATTTGTTTTCATATATTTTTGTATTGCAGTTTACATGCACAATGCCAGAAGACATAGCATAAAAGTGCAGATTTTTTTTTAATCAGGATGTAGAAACACCTTGTGGGAGTTTAATTATACTTAATCCTGTAAATGTAGACTTTCAGTAAACTGGGCATAAATAAAGTAAGAGTTTAATCCCTTGTTATGAGCTGGCCGAAGGTTGAGTATAAACGCCTGAATCGATTCTGGAAAGGATTCATATTATACAACATCTAAGCTTTGTTTTTTTCTTTAAATGTTACAAGCATACTACCTGATGGATGAAAGCGTCTATTTCACTTCTAAAATTAAAACAGTGCTTTATAACAAGAGAGATTCGAATAAGTATAAATATAAATGGTAAGATTTTGATGTTACATATTTAAATACATGTATATATGTAAATAGCTTCCTGCACACTCAAATTCAAATATATGAAGTTATAATTTTAATTAAAAGTGATAAATTTTTATGTGTAAATTGAAGTGGCATGAAAATAAATGATTGAACTTTGGATATTAGATACTTCGGTACATACGAGGTGAATGATGAAAGTCTTCCTATCTAATATTAACTGTGACATTGTTCAGTTTTGATTGCCGGGAAGCTTATATGGGTTATCAGAGTGGCCTGCCTATAAGTTGGAAAGTGCAGAGGATAATAGTGATCATGAGAAAAGCATCTAAGTATGTTGGAAGTATTGCATATCCTAACCCGATGACTACCGGAGGGTCTAGGATTGACATTACTATTCTCTAATATTTTGTAAGGAGTTACCCCTTGCTCTCATGGGCTGATGGTAGCTCCAGCCCGATGATGTGACTGACTCATAAACTATGCATGAACATAAAACATAACATATTTTTCCGATAAAACATATATTTTTCTATTAGATGAAAATTATAAATTAACCATATATATAACAAATTAAAAATTTTTTAGTGTTACTTTCAGCAAGTTCAAAGGTCAATCATATTGAACGGGTTGAGAGTTGCCCTCCCTTGATTACTTTGTGGGCAGCCTTTTACGCTATGTTAAATCTTATATGTATGATGCCTACAAATGTCCCTTGAAAATCGTTAGAGCTCTGGTCCTGATTCTGAGTCCACTTCCTAACTTAAATTCTTATACACAGCTTTAATCTTCCATATATGTGCCACCTGACTTTCTTATATAAACATATATGCATCTCTTTTGCACTTATTTAATCTTTCGTAACAGTTGTATGTTTTGCCTGTAATTCTAACCCTTTTTTAGCAGGGACGTCAGAGGTGGCAGATACGTACCACAACTACCTCTTTTTTTACTGCACTTTATAGTGCATATTTAGTTTATACCTATGACATTACTATTCCGTGTTTTACAATACCTGTAAAAAACCCCTAGGGTTGAGAACAATAGGACACCTGTTTAGGGGAAGCCCTGCAACAAAACTCTGAGACCCAACAATAGTCAATAATTACAAGCTCACCTCCTAAAACCCAAAACAATCACAACAAAGAGTTCAAAGCAAGCTGTCAGGGAAGCAAGAAAAGGATGTGAGTGGACAAAGGACAACTCTAGATGACTATCAACACTCAACAATGAGGCGAATCTACTTCAACAAAACTTTTCCTTAGTTTTAAATAACACAAACTTGTTGGACTTCGATGTTGCTCGTCTAACACGACAATTCTCTATCTTCTTGGGTTGTTTGCTCGATCGTATATCGTACATATATAAGTCCTAAAATTCTAAAAAATTATAGGATTAAAACATTATTATAACATCATTTCCAAACCATAAAACCAAATAATAGGATAGTCTAGGAAGTCGTTGAGGTCCTCATGGCCTACCCTAACTTTTTGTTTCTTTGGACTCTAAAATAATTATTCCTATTTGAGTCATTCCCACTTGAATTTCCCATGTCCATTCGTGAAAACTAAACTTTGAATTATTGATGACAAAATCTTGATCTTAATTGAGAGTTTTCTTTGGCGACTTCTGTTACTTAAGATGCTATTAACTATAGTGGGTTTGCCTCTATAGAAGAATTAGTAACCTAGATAATCTAAACCCTGTCTAATCTTTATATTATATAGGGGAACTGTCAGTTATAAATTTTGCAGACCAAAATAGAGTCATGAACTTCTTAATTTTAATAGTTAAGCTTACTAACAAGTGATACACTCGTTATTCGAGATGATATATCACTTGTGATATTGGGATCAACTATCTAAACTATTAGATATATGAAATTTGTTCGTTCTCATTTATTGCAAAAATCAAAATACTATTTCTCAAAATAAAAAAAATATATATATTAAATTAAATTATTTTCAACACAACAGACAAATTCTAATAAGGCGATCGACACATGTCAAACTCAACATGCTTGTTAATGTAAGTGTGGAATGAATGCGATGAGTCAAGCGATTGACGTGCACTATAATTGTCCTCTGGTTGTTCGTGAATATTTTATAGGTCGGTGTCATATTTATTGAAAGAAATTGGAGTTGGCCTACAAAGTAGAAGTCAAAAAATTTTGGAAGTTTATATTACTATCTCCAATTGTTATGTCAAATCAATATATAAATCAATATATATATATATATATATATATATATATATATATTTTGTGCCTAAAAATTTCATTGACATTATTACTCGGCGCAACAGAAGGGTGTGAAGAACGAGCAACATTTGAAGGACCAACAATGTAAGAAGCATCAACAGGTAATTGCTTTGCCCCGACATAAATAAGTATTATTTGTTTAGCTGTTTCTAACAACATAACCTCTCAACATTCATCTCATCGACCAGTAAAACTGTCACTCACCGACAACCAACAAACTATATTAACAATATATCTGGAACTATCTTTACACAACAAATGAAGTGTTTTTCTCCTCAATTCATCTAGTATTATCAACTGTGAAACTTGTACTTAGTGGTTATGTCCACCAACATGTGTGAGAGTGAAGTCCTTCACCACTCTTAGCTCGCCATTAAAACATATTAAAAATCGTGACATATTTGCACTCATACTTTAAAATTATGTTCTATTATGTAGTTAATTTTTTTAAATGTAAGTGCTAAAATTTGGTAAGGAAGTCCGAAGCATGTGGATTCTAAGCACTAATTGTTCTATTATAAGTAATGAAAAAATTGTATTTGTGGCTATGAAAACTTCTAGGTGAGAAGGGCTGTCCTTAGGTAGTTTAGGCCTTTTTGATAAAATTCTTTATAGCTTCAAAAATACTACATTTCATACACATATATCCCTAGCATAAAGATTTTTCTACCTTTTGTTCTCATAAAGTAAATTGTTCCAATTTAATTCATATTTCATTTGCGTTTGACTGTAATATGAAGTGCTAATTTTTTTGTATTTAGAGTGTAAAATGCTAATTTTTATAATATAGGCAATGAAAAAGATGCATTTGCAGATATAAGAACTTTCAGATGATGAGGGAGGGTATAAAGACTGCTTGCGTCTAAAGCTCGTCATAGGCAGTTTAAGCCTTTTTGGTAGTTTTATATAGCTTTGAAAGCACTACATTTCATATACATATATCCCTAACATAATGATTATTCTATTTTGTTTTCATAATAAGAAGTAATACATGATTAAAATAAATACAATTATATTGAGTTGAGATTTAAACAAACTTAATATAAAACTAAATTACTAGTACCTTGCTAATAATGAAGTGTACGACAAGATCTTGACGACATGAGAAGCATTTTAACATGGCAGAAGTAACGTAAAATATTTCTAGACTATATTTCAACATGTCATAAATAATTCACCAAACACAAGCAACGAATAATTCAACGTTGATGAAATAATTGAAAATTTTCATAAAATTATTATTTTTAAAATGTTAAATATTCTATAAAATCTGTACATGCCATTGTTACACCAGACAGTCGTGGTACTATTTTAATCTTTTTCGGACTAATAGCCCTGCGTCGTCGAGTTTCCAAGCGATATACAAACTCATACAATCTTAGCATTTTAATTAACATTTACTTGAATATAATTGAAATTATTTCAACTATCATGACAAAAGATTAGGCATAACAAAAAAAAACCTAAAGTTAAATGCAATAGAAAGTGTTCATTGTTCTGATATATACAATGAAAAAAATGCATTCGTAGTTATAAGAACTTCTAAGTACGAATGGGGTACATAGACTACTTACGTCCCAAGGTCAGATTAGGCTGTTTAGGTCTTTTGACAAAGTTCTTTATAACTTCAAAAAACACTCAATTTCATCTAAATATATCCCTAACCTAAGGATTATTCTATTGTGTTCTCGTAATAAGAATTACTGTACGATAAAAGCAAATATAATTAAATTGCATTGAGATTTAAACAAACTTAATATAAAACTAAATTACTCGTACTTTAAAAACACTGAAGTACAAGACCAGATCCTGCTTACACGAGCAGTAATTCTACACAACAGAAATAATTTATAATTTTTTCGTGTAATATTTTGACAAGTTTTTAATAATTCAATTTAATTGCGGACAACATTTGACATAACATAAATAATTAAAAAAAAATTAAAAAAATTTACGGGAATCATATAAAGAAAGTTCGAAAAAAGTGGCAGAATTTCATCATAACATAAATAATTTAAAAGAAGAACACACATTATAATAGCATAATGCAAAAAAATTAATAATTAGGAGCAAAAATATGAGTGCAAACATGTCTAAAGAGAATAACACGATTTGATCTATTCTTTTAAAATCCTTCCTTTACCATTATGAGGTCAGCCACCTCTTTCCATCCCTTATATATATTTGTGATGTTTGATCCATTCTTTCATGCATATAAACAGTAATTCATATCAAAATAGAAGGCAGCTGGTTATGATCCATAATCTAAAGAGAACTTCCTTTTATGAACATGCGCTTCACTATGGCGAATACCTTCCAACGACGGGATGATCATTTCAAGGCAATGGACTTGTGATGAAGTTCTAATGCTTATCCTTTATGTTATTATGTACATTGTCATTTTCTTCTCTGGTTCATGTACTTTAGTGTCTTTATATTAGCCTAGGTTTTTGATGAACTTAATTTAGAACATTAAGACCTATTCAATTGCAAGTTAGTTATTTATGCATTTAATTTTGATATTGAGTATGTTGTTGTACAAATCAAATGAACATAAAATTCAAGTCTTCCACTATAAGTCCCTTCAAGCAATCAACTAATATCACTTTTGAATTTGTATAGGGTCTTAACCTCAAAATTTAGTATCATTTTCCATAATCCTCTTTTGCTCAATCTTTAGAAACTTTTAGTTGCTTTGCATTAAAACCAAATGTTAGTTTTGAAGCAAATATCATTCTTGTTGGTGATTGTTTATACTCTATTACTCGATAGACTCATTTGCCCAAATTCACCATGCATATTGGACACAAAAAATTCACACTTTAATGTAAATTTGGACGAAGAGTTATAAGATATAACCATATAGTATCTTTATAAGTCTGACACTCATCTTTAATAATAAAATATTACATTGACATCTTTGACTTTTGGTCTCTCACTTTATTTTCGTCTTGTCCATGATCATAACTTCAGACATTCCTATAGCTTCGTGCAATATTTTCATGTGTCTATGCTTGTCATATAATAGAGTTTTATGCCATTTAAGACTTGAATTTTTCCTTCAACTTGCCATTTTGATAACCATGATGAGATTTTCCACTAATATTACTCAGAGCTTTTCTAAGAAAAGTAACTGAACATTTAACTCTTCTTATTTATCTATCACCATCTTTCACCATAATTTAAGTTAGTAAAAAAAATAAATTGCTAAGTAAATCCAACAATGTTGTTAAACTATTTGATAAGTAATTAATTAATTAGAGGGATTGCATTTCATTGCTTAAGTAAATCGTCATGGTGGACATATTATTTAAAATCTTTTGAAGGATGGTCATGTGCTCAGTATAAAATTTCTCATTCTTGAACATCATCTTAATAATTTCCTTTATCATGAATGTCTTATTTTGAGTTATTTTCCTTTGGAAGATAATTGCTTGATGTGACTTGATTTGATATGATAACCCTAAATCATAATTCTTTTATTGAGCTATGTTGAACATGACTTATTTTTGCAAGTCGCTTAAGCTAACCTGAACTTAATTTTGAAATTTGTTTTGAGTTTGAGTTTACAGGTCTACCCCAATATTGAAATTAATAAAAACTAAAATGCAAGAAAAAATAGAATCTATCTAAAGATTAATAAAAATACACATACATGAAAAATTAAAAAACCTATACGTAGCTAAAAATCCTTTTCATTAATGCAAATACTTATTTTGGGAGAGAATTATCAAGGAAGTTGAGCAGTTGTAAAGATCTTGCAAGAGGGAGAGTAGTTGTGGTTGGGTTGAAGCAAAGAAGTTAGGGATGAAGAGAGAAGGAAATAAATAATAGGAAAAGAGGGAGAACGTGCCTTTAGCAATCTTACTTATGTGTAATGATATTGGCATTATCACAACTATTATAGCTTTACAACATCATTAAATCCTATCATAATAGATAAAAAATGTAATATGTTTGTTTAAAACTCATGATGGAAAGTTGTGACACAATTCTAACTATTGTAAATTAATATGCTTGTTAAAGGAAATCACATAAATCATAATTATATCCCACTTATATGATAGGAGATTATCCTATCAAATATTCCTTTATAAATACTATGATTCCAACATCATAAGTTCATTCAATTCTTTCCACTATATATAAAAGGTTATCAAACATTTTAACCTCTAAAATAATTCTAGAGGATAACAAATATCAATCATACATTATAGTTATCACAAGTTTCTCTTTAAATGAGATCCAAAAACTCACTTCTGACAAACAACAACAACTTATTTAGAGAAAATAAAAAATGCTAAACAAACAAAGGCTTTAGAGATTTTATAAAAATAAGATGCTAATTAAAAAAAAAATATGTATAATTTTATAGATCTTCAAATTGCTAATTTGTAGATAACATATTCTAATAATCTAACAAGGTTGAAGAAGAAACTATGCCCCAAAGATTTCCAAACATTCTACCACTCTTCCCTCATTCCTCCATCTCATGTCTCTCTCAAAAGTTTTCATGTGCTTATGAAGCTGCTCCTCCCCTTTATTCTTATTTATCATGGGCAGCAACAAATTTAAAGTAGGCCCAGCTAAAGATCACTTGGGCCCCATAAGGAAAAGCCCAATATTTTATTTTCATTCCAACATAATTTTGTATGTGAATACTTAGGCTCCATACTTCTTTTTATTGCCCATTATCGGTGGCATAGCTGTGGATATTATTTGGATAAAGTAATTTTTGAGATACAAATGTTATTGGCTACTTCAACATTATATTCTATTATCATTGAAAATTGTTCTATAAGTAACTGCACGTTTGCAGTCAAGCATGTAATAGTACATTAAAAAAAAGGGCATTTACACACATACCACCCAATTCATATGATTTACATATCTAACATCTAAACTTTATTTTTTTACATTTATTTCAGCCAATATTTCATATTACATAAATGATATCATTATTTCAATTTTAATGAAGTGAAATACACATTTTCATGTACAGATAATGTGACATATTTGTAAGAAAGTTAAATTTTAGTTGTTAGATATGTAAATACATGAAAATTGAGTTATACATATGTAAAGAAAAGTTAAAAGTCTTATGGTCCTATTAGCACCAGCACATATTACTGTTGTAGTGATAAGTGGAGCTATAATTGAGCTGAGCCGAGTCGTGTATATCATTGTTTGGACTTGGTCTGGTATAATCATAAATTTTTCATGTTTTGTTTGAGCTTGTGTTGAGCTTTCGTACATTGTTCAAGCTTGATTTATATAACTGTTTGAATGTTTGAGTTTAATTTGTTTATGACAAGTGAATGAGTATATAAACTAGCTAATAAAAAAGCTAAAAATCAAACGAGAATATAGATTTTCATAGAAAAAAATTTAATTGTCAATTCTGAACTCCAAAATCTTTGAAATAGCTACATAATTCTTATTGATATGATCATACTAGTTCAAATTTTA